>OMKI01043161.1:0-11985 GCA_900302315.1 Phycis blennoides
CCTCACCTCTGGCCGGCCCACGCAGATGAACACACACAAACACACATACATACATACATAGGATTAGAGGTGCTCTGGTTGTACCTCTGCCCTGCCACAGGTAAACTAGGATAGGGATGAACGTTTGGTGAAGATTTTGGCCGGAAAAAAAAATTGGCCGAAAAAAAACCATAAGGGGTAACTATGTCGATTTTTCTGTTTTTAATTTTTTCTTAAATAATTTTTTTTTTTTTTTGCATGTCTACATACATGCTATCTTTTTTTCTTCAGTAACCTCTACAAGTTCATATGTACATACATACATACACACGTGCATACATACATGCATACATACATACATCGGATTAGAGGTGCTCTGGTTGCACCACTGCCCTGCCACAGGTAAACTAGGATAGGGATGAACGTTTGGTGACGTTTGGGTAACTATGTCGTTTTTTCTGTTTTTAATTTTTTCTTAAATTTTTACTTCTTTTTTTTTTGCATGTCTACATACATGCTATCTTTTTTTCTTCAGTAACTTCTACAAGTTCGTACGTGAATACATACATACATGCATACATACATACATACATACATACATACATACATACATACATACATACATACATACATACATACAAACATACATACATACATACATAGGATTAGAGGTGCTCTGGTTGCACCTCTGCCCTGCCACAGGTAAACTAGGATAGGGATGAACGTTTGGTGAAGATATGGGCTGGAAAAAGAATTGTCAGACAAAAACAAGTTATTAACAATTAACAATTAATTTTAATGCTTTTTGATCCTACTGATATACTGCAGGGCTGATGCGTGTTTAGCGTGGGACGCCATTTTATTCTTAATGTACGTTATCAACCTTAGTCACGGTATTTTTACAGGAGAAAAGAGCATAAGATTTCTAACTAAATACCACACTGGAGTTCGTTTTTATGAACTATACCGAAGGTTAAACTGTTAAGCAGTTAAATGCTGTGTAATTTGCATAGCTAGCGATTTTGTTTTTCTATAAAATACAGAGTGGAATATGGCTAGCAATGAGATGAAATGTGTTATCGGAACAGCTAAGGGTTACTGAACTGTGTCAGCATTAGTTTTTGGAATGCACTAGCATGTAAATGTACTAAAGAAAAACTATGAATGTACGTTATCAACCATATATCGCTCAACTACCCCAGCTGGTCGAGTGGTAGGCTACCTCTATCACTAAAAGGTGGAAAAGGTTGGATGGCGAAATCACAATTCTCCGTTTTGGCACCGCAGTAGTGGAACGAGCTCCCTGCCAATGTCAGGACTGTAGAGTCACTCCCCATCTTCCGAAAGAGACTCAAGACCCACTTGTTCAATGTTCACCTGAATCCTGCATAACATCCATCCTGTTAACCCCCCCCCCCAAAAAAAAAACCCTACCCTCATGCTCTTATTTGTTGTACGTATTGGCACTTTAATCGCTCTTTGTAACTTGCCACTTAGTCAGAGATGTTGTATACTAGCAATGGTTAACCTAGCAATTGAAATGCTTGAAACTTGTTCTGGTGACTTTCTTACTGTATTAGCAGCAATGACATGTGTTACCTTCTTATGACAAATGTACTCTTTGTAAGTCGCTTTGGATAAAAGCGTCTGCTAAATGCCCTAAACTCTGCTGGAAAATAAAGTACATCTCGCCACCATTTCCGAACCCCGCCATCTCCCGTGTGGATTCATTCTACGCACAGCCGCCGGCCAGACAGAAAGAACACAACGCAGAGTAGCGGGTCGTTGGAGAGCGAGAGAGAGAGGGTTACATATACATACATGCTATATTTTTTCATCAGTAACTTTTGCTAAGTTGCTTTCCTCTGGCTCCACCATGCGTCCCCTTACCCTTTCTTTGTGCCCCCCCCCATCAATAAATATAGTTCAGTTCACCTCTGGTTATTAGTTCCTTTACTAGACCAGTTAAGGGAACGTAACAGGTTTCAACACACTATTGAGTGCTCTTGGCTGCAGGTCTGCACACAGACACAGGGCTAAAAGGGGGCTGGAGGTTATAATTGACATTGCATGTAACGATGTTACATTTAAAAACTTCCATGAGGCCCTCTGTGTGACTGTCTCCAGAACAGAACCAGCCGCTCTCCCGAGCACCACCGAGACGCTCGGCGGCGGAACTCGAACCCAGGTCTGGAGGTCTGACACGTCGCGACCTACGGTGGGCTTTAACGGTGGCCCAAAAGGACCATGGCTCAGGAGCCTCGGACGGGTTGACGTTTCCCTGCGTGTCGGCTTTACAGAGACAGAGACTTTATCATCGGTTTATTGTCGTTCTTATAAAATGCACTCGACACAGCTGTACATACATGTCTGTTGGTATACATCATGAGAGCGACGGTTTAGCATTTCAGTCTAATTCACAAACCGAACCTGGATCTAATGTAGCAGTATTCAGAAGGTCCGTTTTCAACATGCTGCCCATCATCTTCAACGATGGACTGCGTCCACTGTTCAGTTTGGTGTGATACCCGCATCACCACAAGGTGGCAGTGACGCACTAGTTTTAGTCACGTTAGTTCATTTCAGCACAAATATATGCCAATGGGAGTACCACCATTTGGTCACAGATTTTTGTTTCTGTATTAAATGTTTTTCTTTAATAACCCCAAGCTGAAAACATTTGTTTGGGCAAAATGATCGTTGTCATTTGAGGGGTTGAACTAGAACAACCTATCTGGGAATGTAGTCACACAACTCTTTCTGAGTTGTGAGGAGTCCTTCAACAGGAAATAAAATATGATGTAAATTACTTAACCAGTTAAAATGTTCAGGCCATTTTCGGTCATTTTTCAATTTCCAAAACAGTTAAACATGAAACTCATGGGGTAAATCACAATCTGTAGTAAATTCAACCATTTTCCCAGACAAACACAAATATATCTAATTTTTAAAGAGATGTATCCATCAAATTTGACATTTCTTTAAATGTCAAGTCATTTAAAAAACAACAAACAAGTAATCTCTGACGAAATACGTTGTCTCCGCTCTGAGAAACACAATTTAAAGTATTCCTCTTGAAAGGGAAAGGCATGCTTAATAATAACGAGCATGCCTCATTCAGAAATCAATGGAGTGCTATCTGTTCGCATTTCCTAAAAAGGTAAGGACATTTTGTGGTCAAAAGCATTTGTAAGAACCAACACTGCTGGAGTCATTGATTATATGAATACAAATATCTAATTGAGACAGAGGGCCGTCGGATGTTAACAAGAGGAAAGTATCAAACAAATGAAAGGTTTACCCAGCATGCCTTCTGTTCGCTCAGATTTTCATTCCATACCAACAGGGAAAGCACAAAAGATAAGACCACATTTACCCAAGATTAAAGTAGACTAATGTGAAATACCACGCAGTAAGAGACTATTAACTATGACAGAAAAAACAATCATACAAACAACACACTCACTAAAACACACAAATAAGTATGTGTAGCCAACATTTACAAAGGCTGTAAGATAATTGTAATACTGTACAACTGGCAATCATTTAACCAATGGCAAAAATGCCACATAAATAAACTTCAAACGTTGCTTTTTGGGGGAAAAGATCATAATGAACCCTTTAGAAACAATTCAAAGAATTACAGAAATAATCATTTGTATAGATAATACACTTCAGATTAAGTGAAAAACATTTAAAGCAGCAGATATCTTGTTTGTAAGATATTGTCTAATTTTATACTCATACTTTTATACTCATTCTATATATATATATCTGTGTCTGTCTCTCACTATCCCTGTGCTTCTGTTGATAGTTACAATTAAAAGGACCGATGTCACACCATTCTTGCGTGGTCTCATTCTAGTTGGCAAGTAAACACGAATAAAGTTGAAACGTTTTTCATAAAGGGTTTTACCTAAAGCAATGATATCATCTATGATATGTACAATATTAAAAATTGTACAATCCAAGTTCTCTGAACGCTCACTTTCGGGAACAGAGGACTTACGTCTTTTCATTCATGGTAAGAACATTCCGGAAACAGTGAAGCTCTGACAGAAAAGGCTTTTCAAACACAAAATCAACGGGATGATACTCAGTTTAGTTCAATGTTAATTATGAATGGATTCATTCACAGTGATTTTGATCCTTCAAAAATAATTTGGACTGCCAACAGAAGCCAACATCTCTTGCCATGACTCTTGTTACCAAACTACACGCTTAGCTTTGTGCTAAAACTCCTCCATCATTAGTATTGAAAGCTGACCCAGATACCGAACAGCCGCTCAGCAAAGAAACACAATGTGAACGCAGGCATAGTAATTTCCTGTTGCGACAGACGTCCCTCCCAAGCAACACCTGTAGCATTCAGGGATGAAACAAAGTGTCGAACATTGATCTAAAAATGTTAATTATTAATAAGAGAGTCCCAGAGTGTTCCCACCATGACGCTCCTTCTAAATCCTTTATTCAGACACGCGGGCGTGAAACGTCAAAACCCGGTTCTGCATTGCACACGCTGCACACCCGACAGTCCACGTCGGAGCCGAGAGGGGGCCGGCTGGAGATGATGATGTTGATGGAGACCCCGACAGCTTCCACCCCCCCCCCCACGCTTCCGAAGCCTTGCAGTACGTCTCATGCCTTCAGCTTAGATGACGTTTTCAAACAGATGCATTGACCTCATGATGTTGTCGTCCTGAGGGAGCCAAGACAAGAGAAGTCACGAGCAGACACACGTCACACACTGAAAGCGCAGACCGTCGGCCAAAACACTGTTGATACTCAATGTTTTCTTTTTCTACAAAATGAAACACATATGCACACGCTTTGTTTGACATTCTCCATTCCTTAGGAATGATTTAGCATTTCTCTCTTTTTTAAACATTTAAATCACTTTTCCACAAAGCTTAAGTTCACAATGAAAGTGGTGATAGAGTGACCTCATTTAAACCAAGTGACAAAAATGACACGCCTCCCCTAATTACGGTGATTGGTATCAACAACAGAACAGAATTCATATTTCACAACAATATATCGAAGCCCGGCAAAACGCTGACGTCCTTCAAAGACGGCACTCACGTTTTGGCAACAGTCGACAAACTCGTCGATGGTGACCACGCCATCTTTGTTCTTGTCCATTTTCTGTGGGGGGGGGGGGGAAAGGGCGACAGAGTGAGCAGTGCACTACACAGTACACAGCGGGTGGTGGTGCTATGAATGGCCACCTCCGGGGCGCCTTGCCTGAAAGAATATCTCCACGTGTTGATGCGGTGTCTCCTCTTTGAGCACGGGATACGTGCACTTGCCCATCATGTCGTAGATGGCCTTCATGATGTCCAGCATTTCCTGGAACACATTTTATATACAATTTGCATATTAGAACAAACGCAGCATCACAGAAGCATAACTGGCTGACGTTAATGATGTGTCTTGGGTGTGTGTATGAGTGAGTCTGTCTGTCTGTCTGTCTGTCTGTGTACCTCTTTGGTTATGTACCCATCCTTATTGATGTCGTACAAGTTGAAGGCCCAGTTCAGCTTCTCCTGGATGGTTCCTCGTAGGAGGATCGAGAGACCCATGACAAAGTCCTGCAGTTCGGAAAAAAACAATTCACAGTTCTGTTAACACGTTCAGAGTGTTTTCTGAAATATAAAAAAAAAAAAACAAGCTATGAAACAAATATTTTTCATAAAGGTGAAAAAGAAAAAAATATCTGAAGATTTTCTGAAAATAAATTCACTGGGATTCCAACGGGTAGGCCGACTTTATAAACAATTCATGAAAGGTGAACGATGAGAATTTTAATTGCACATTTTAATGAGGCGAGGGTAAAGTTGCATGAAAGCAAACTGACAAACACGCTCAACCAAAAAAAAAAAGAAAAAACTGAAACAATATCAGTAATCTGTTGTTTTTTTAATCAAATTGCCAATAATAAAAAATACAATCAAGTAAGCCCAGGGGTCAGGGCTATAAGTGCCTGAGAAGGGACCCTGTGTGTGCACAACAACCACACTCCAGCAGGGAACCACTGAGAAGCTTTTCTGTACTAATAAGCAGGATTATGCTCTCATGAATATTAATCACATGGTAATAGCCATCTCAAACTGGCTGGTTTTAATTAAAATTAGTCATGTTGTGGGCTTATCTAATACCCTGAGGGGTGTCTGCACATCCACGGAGATCGTTGAATCAAACTTTCTGAGCTGGACACGTTTCATCCGTTACATCGCAGCCTGGGGTTGTTTTATGTCAAACCTGTGCACACTTAAAGTGCAGGCAAACAAACACTCAAACGATTTCAGTCCCCGTGCAGCCGAGCAAACAGGTGGCGCCGGCGCACGTTTGTGTGTGAGGTTAATCACAGTTCTTGCGTGTAGAAAACACGCCTTTTGTCTGTATGTTAAATACCAGACAAAGTTCAATGAAGATTGGCTTCAACCCGAATCAGATGGTGGATGGAGTTTACGCGAAACCCCGAAGTCACACGAAAGGTTGTGACCCCTGAGAAGGTGTGCCCGTCACCGCACCATCGCGACGGCCACTCGGCGCTTACCTCAAAACTCACGGAGCCGTTGTGATCGGTGTCGAAGGCGTTGAACAGAAAGTGTGCATATGTCGAGGCATCTGGTGACGAGAAGCAGACGAGGACACACCGCATTTACACAAGGGCGCTCACAAAGGGTTCGGAACAAAGGTGTTTTCACAGTCGACGGGTTGATTCATTTGAGGAAGAGGAAAGACTCAAAACCCCTGTCCCATGTTCAGGACACGTTCAAGTTTATCCATTATTAAAAACAAATTCATTCATAGAATCAATTGTTGTTGCAGAGCTAGCGGGATACACTTCTAAACAGCGATGCTAATCCATCGGGAAAATCTTGTCAGACAACGTGAGAATTGAATTGCATTTCTAGTTAGGCTATTGTTTATTGAAGGCTACTTTGTAATCCGCCTGCTGTGTAGACGTATTGACACCAAACAATGGCGCTATAGAGAGGACGGCTGCTGTCTCCTGGTCTGGTACACAGATGCAGATGGAGCCCTCTTACTTCTAAGCAATGTGAGTGGTAATGTCGAGCGCAACTTCCAAAGAGGTCATGGCTACCGTCTCGGTGGCGCAGCGGCTAGAGCTGTTATGTGGTAATGTGCTCCAGGGGTCACGGCAAGGGCTGTCTCCATGGAAACCCGTTCTTTCCCGGTCACGTGTATCGCAGCACAGCTGAGAAGGAGTCCCGCGAAGCCGCGAATGTACGTCATTTTGAAAGTCGGTGAATTTTAGTGCCGTGTCGTTCTTCCCATCTCAGTGACGCGGCGGGGAGAGAGAGAGCTGTCGGATAACACTCTGGAGGCCACGGATAAAGTCCTGCAGATGTTCCTCTGCGTTGAACCATAGTGTAATTAAGTCATGTATTTAAGCCATGACTTAAACCCGCAAAACATACTCTCACTGAAACAGTAACAGCCTGAGACCCAATGTCATGTCGATTGTAACATATATATAAAGTTAGTTAGTTGTCCACTCTGGAGTCCGGGGTTCAAGTCCTGGCCACAACACTGTAATTGGACTGAGTGATATTTTAGAAACAATGTCATGTTGTTACGTCAATGATAAAGTTAGACTGGCGCAAAGCCAGTGAGTGTGCATTGTGAGTGAGGTTTTAGAAACACTGTAGTTAAATGCAATGTCAAGTATTCACTTTCACTAGTGCACACTCCAGTGCATCGGTGGTGCGGGTGACAGAGCGGTTGGTTATCCACTCTGGAGTTCAGGGTTCAAGCCCTGGCCACAACTTCTTCTGTCACAATGTCATGTTGTAATTGGAGTGTCTATGTTAAAGTTAGGCCAGAACAAAGTCTCAGTGGCACAATCGTGAGAGACGCTCACTCTCACTTCTGGAGACAAGGGTTCAAATCTCTCCAACCACAACGTCCTCTGTCAGAGTTTTCAATTTTAGAAACAATCACATAAAATGTAATGTCAGTTATAATTGACATTCACATGATGTTGTTTGTTGTAAAATGGTATGGCTCCAAGGAGAGCATACTTGGCGGGAGTTGAACCCGGGTCAAACACATGTTCCCAGAACACAGAACCAGCGGCTCCATCATCTGCACCACTGAGCAGCTGGCTGTGATCCAGGCAAAGCTTCTAATGTTCTGGAGGCACAGTTTAAATCTCACAGGAACTTCTGGATTTGTTTTGTAGGCGCACTTTTTGGTGTTACAAAAGTATAGTGCGATAGTTTCCAACAATGGAAAGTCAATTTATATTATTATGAGTATATATTTGATATATAGTCTACGTGCATTACCCCACACTAGAGCTCCATTGGCCACGCAGTTCTCGACCTGTTTTTACTTCTAATCCATTAAGTGAACATATCGAAACGTGAGACATCCGTGTTTAATTGCAATTTAGCTCGGCTATTGTTTAGTGAAGGGCACTTTGTAATTCGACTACTGTGTATAAAGATCACCGGCCAATCGATGGCTCTGTAGAGGAGGGCTGCTGCCCGTGTGAGGGGACTCACGCCCATGATCAAGTCACGTCACTGTAATTCAGAGCCTGAATATCTGTTCAATATTTCAACATCTTTCCAACAAAGTCTAATTATGTCGGAAACACTGAGCATGTTGAAATGTATGTACATGCACGACTTTACCTAACGCATCACATCACAGATATTTTCAGTGTGTCATTGTTTAGACCACAGATAACAGCGCCGGGCTGCCCTGTAATTCACTTCCCCGCATAACAGTATCTTCAACTGTTTAGGTCGTCGACTCGTCTCATGCTAAGTTAGCAAGTCAACGTTATGTTACATGCGGCAATTTCATTAGCATGAAATTACCTAACGTGACTGAATGCAACATGAATAAAACTTGGACACATGAACTCGTCCGTGAACGTGATTTCTGCCTGAGTCACGTCAGATAGATTTTCACCGGTGATGGCGGTGAAGACTACAACTCCCATGATCCCACACTGCTTCACGACATCATCATCAAACCACGCCATTTTTGTTGTTTTGCTTGAGCGATGTCTAGCGGCAGAAATTACACATCATACCTTTAATGTTTTCATGCACAGCATTGGGCTACTTAGTCATTTTAACAAAATGACAAGAAAGAAGAGAACTCAAAGCCATCTAAAAGCATTGTTTATCTCTCTCTTTCCGGACATATCCAAGGGTTTCAAACACAAGAAAAACAACATTATGCAATTTCAAGTAAACAAACCGTACATTAGCACTAATGTATCCATAATCCATCAGGAAAAAAAACATAAAAGAGAAACCAGTGGAAAACTATAATGGAGAGGGAGTCTTTACAACAACGTACCGCCTTGTGGGAAGAACTGAGAGTAAATGTCTTTGAAGGTCTCTTCGTTGACCACTCCACTGGGGCATTCCTGGAACAAGAGCAGTTTCATTACAAACTGTAGCCTCAAAGCAATGTTACATTTTATCTAACGGAAATGCTTCTTCTTCTTTTTTTGCTGCTTGAGCTCAGTGGTCCATATGAACTGTCGATACGCGCCTCTTAAATAAAATGTTGGACCATGTTTGTGTTAATTACACAATCCTTTTGTGTTAACACCTGTTACGGGACATTGAGATAGTTGATTCTGAATCCTCTGAAATGATTTGGAGCTGTGCTGTCATAGGAGAGGCAGTGCAACACTGTTCGTCTATGGAAACATGTCAAGAAGATAAACTACCATCACAAAATTTCCAGAAAGATGTCAGCGAACTCAGGCTCTACTATCTAGACATAACCTAATAACACTTGCTACCTTCTCATTAATTAAAATACTTAATAATCTAATTAATATTGAGCCAATTTCCCAATTATATAATTCTAGCTAATATCTGTGGATCTATGGAAGTGAGACGTATCAAGATTATGACATGTGTTGTGATGGTGTGAAGGCACGATTTAAAAGTCTGTATTTAATATTTTGGATTATTCTGATGTTCACATGTTGCAGCCACGCATCTGTGATCTATTCAACTGCAAAGGAATAGGCCAGGAAAAGCTGCACACAAGGCCATCATTAATTAAAAAGGATATCATCTCCCTCCTACAAGCCTGCGCGCAACCTTGAATAACAAACACATCCATGTTCACCCCCTCACAAACACAAGCCACACTCATTCATTCACATTCAACGCTGACTTCAATTTCTGTCCTTTGTTTGTTTTGTTTGCGTCCATGTTAGATGTTTGGGTCGACATTACCGCGGCCTTCAGTGAAGTCGGAGCATGGTAGCGTCAGCTAATGATGTAGCCGCGTGTAAAACACAAATTAAACATCTAATTTCACCCCTTGTGATCTGTATCGAGTGCGCGTAAAATACTATCAAAGCCGACAAAAACACATCAGAGAAATAAGGGAATTAATCAAAAACATGCATTGCATGGACATAAAGGAAGACACTCAGTAATGAGTTACTTTTAGTACAACACATTTGTTCTATGCATTGCTTTACTGTGGCCCCTCTGTTTTGAGCAGACCAATGAATAACAATGTGTCCTTGAATCATTACTTTCACAAAAGAGTTGAGTTGATGGTGTTCAAAAATATAATCATCGAAAGATAGAAGTGGTGATGCAGCTAGCAGACTGAAAAAGTCTTAAGATAAAAAAAAAAGAAAAAAGAATATAAAGCAACTGCCATTTCATTACCACTCTAAATTGATCTTATCGTTGAGTTTTTAAGCCGCCATTCTCTACCGTGAAATTCTCAATGTTTGTGTATTTCAAGCGGCACTGCTTTTCACTGCAGACGTCGTTTCTCTTCCAAATGTGGACTTTCTCATCCGCATTATTTCACCTTTCCCTTCAAAGACCAATGTAATTTGAAATCGATTCCCGGGCTGCCGGATGGTGGTTCATGCTTTAGAAACTAAATGCCAAGTAAGTTTGAACAAAAACAGTGAAAGCTGGGGGCAAAGTTTAGACGCTGGCGGTTTTACGTTGGGTCACTTCAAAAGCAGTTGACGGCGGGCCGCCATCTTGTCTTCCAGCTTCCCTGTCGTCGTTGACTACTCAGCGATTCTTGTCCCGTCCAGAAGTACATTGCTAATTTGTCTTACATCAGAGACTCAATTATAAAAGCACGTAGCTAATGTTTGGGCGCAAGCAATTACACTTACACCAGAATGAGACGGGTGACATGCCGGGTTCAGAGAAAGGTTTAGTGGCGTCCCACCCCCGCCCCACTGGACACAAAGTGTGAACGTGGCGTGAATAACAGGCCCACTGACATTTGTTGAGGAGACTTTGGTGTTTAGAGGCGAGATTATAGAACGATATAAAAACCCTTAGAAGCCTGGAGTGACCGTGGTACATACATAATGAGACCCCCCCCCTGTAAGTACACAAATAGACTATTAATTTAATTGCACAACCTGACTGTGGCTTTATGCACACAGCTACACTCACCCCCCAAGCACACAACTGTTTGGCTTTCACCGTCAGACGGTTTTACTTTTATCCCGAAAACATTCAGATGAATGAGAATGCTGCAACCAAAGCACAGTGTGCAAAATGATTAATTGAAGGAGTTTAATTCGGGTTGACGATTGGCAGGGAACACAATGATCCAGGCTTGTTGTTCATCATGAAAGTACTCTATTTGTGGCCACGGGATTCAAAAAGGTGACAACGTGAACCTGGATCTATTCTTCTTCACAATGGCGCGAGTGCCGACTCATCAGCGCAAAATTAACAACAGGCTTAAACCGGGCGGATGCACGAACAAAACAAAGCCGACCCAGTCCCGAAATGCCGGCATAAGAAATAAAGCCATCAAGCGTGGCTAAGAGTCAAAATAAATCCGACAGGGGCGTCCCGTTGTGCGCCTGAACGGAAAATGACATCGCTGAGATGCTGATCTAATCTCCCGGGCGTGTGACATGGATAACAATGGCATCTCAAGAGGAGGATTGGGATGGAGATATTCTGGGCGGGCGGGCGGGTGGGGCCGGGGGGGGGG
>OMKI01043171.1:2500-21029 GCA_900302315.1 Phycis blennoides
CGTCCAGTCCACTGGACGTCCATCTCGTCTGCGAGAATCGATGCTTCTCGGCAAAATGGCGACACAAAGCTATCGGCCATGCGGCGCGGCTCTCAGACATTTGAATTTATATCCAGTGCAAATCACACGTGTGCTGTAGGTAAGATGTTCTAAAGAGAGAACAGCAAAGATTTCGAAAACTCTAAATCTCCCTACGATTCACGGAGATGTTCACGCCCCTGTGACTGACAGCCACGGTGAATTTCCCTGAACTAATCACAGAAATCACTAATCCCTGACTGCTCAGGATTGTTGATTAGCCCTTACAAACCGTTTACCAATCTGCCCTGTGACTTGGTGAGGCCACAAGTGGGTTGGAATCAACTTTGACGAGCTGGATGGGCCTACCAGTACGGTACAGTCCACTGGGAAGGCCGGTATGACCGATACATCATACTGGTGGACGCTCCCACTCGCGTTGTCACAGCTTTTGAAACAGCTTGTAATGGCTAATCACACTCAGACCTGGTAGTAGAACACCTGGTAGGTAAAATGGGGGCCCTCCAAATCTTACCTACAGCACCTTTGTTTTAGTTTTTTGTTAGGCTGAAAAAAAGAAAAAAAAAACGAATTGGGAAAGTGTTGCAACGAGTCGGCGTGAGAGTTTGCGGTGAACTGGGCGACTGACCGTGTCCCATCTCAGTTTGCGCGTAGGTGCCGAGGACGGTGCAGGACTGAGCCAGAGGGACCCACTTCTTGAACTGCTCAGAGTCACACTGGGTGTACAGGGTCGGGAGAAACATGACGTAATGCAGGCCCAACGCCTCCCGGCCGGTGCCCCAGTACATACTGGATGAAGGGAAGGCAAGAAACACTGAACCCGGGCTCCGCGTGTGAGGTGTCATGTAGATGCATCACCAGCCATTGCACACTTGAAGCCATCCACAGATCAAACGCTTGGTGGCCCACTGGTGCACCAACCCCTCTATAACAGCCCTGGAGTGACCTAGGTTAGGACACTTGCTGACACTTTCCCCTTTTCCCCAGACTCTAAAAAAGGACCGGTGGTGGTGGTAATCACATTTAGACCATTGGTGTCACTATTTTTTCATTCTTTTTTTTCTTTACGTGACTCGGACAGCTTTCAATGGCTCGTTAACCTTTGGCTGGCTGGTACAAAAACAGTTGCTTTAACTTAAATAATTATATCTGCAGTGACTCAACATACTGCTGATGGAAGTTAAGCCATCTAGCTAACTCTGGGCCAGTCAATGGCTGTCCAAAGTCGTCAGAGATCCCAGTGGGCATATTTGACAGAGCATTACAAGGGTCTATACCATTCTTTGTATCCAACACTGACACAGACCATCATGTCCACGCTGTCTCCAGATCACAGCTATCCAATCCACACTTGCACACGGCGCAATATTTCTACTGTCGTCAACAGGTGTTAACCCGATTTAACATTAACAAAACATTGTTTTCATTACATATGACTCACTTCTCCAACCTTTGCACCTGATGTAGGACTACCTCTGCCCTACTGCAGATCGTGCTGGTATAACACTTAGGGCAATTGGACTAGGGTACGGCCTAGTTACTTAAAGTTGTAACAAACTACCATGGCCAGAGATCATTCTTGAAGGGAGAGGTCTGCAATGCATTCTTTTCAGACAGCATGGCTAGAATCTCATCACAGTTCTAAAGTGATGCACAGCATTTGCTCAAATCACACCCGATTTAAAGAAGTTCACCATCTTGCACCAAATATAAGCCATTGCTAAACACTCTGTTAGCCTAGTTCAGGGGTAAGGAACCTGTATCTTCAGAGCCTGCTATTTGCAGTGAGCACACACATGGCAGACCAACAAGACTGAAAATAGATTTGCTTATCAAAATGAAATTACATTTTACACCAAATATTTCATGAATGTCTTCGGGGATGCAAAGCTGCATTATCATTGTACTCATCAATTTTATTTGTATAGCCCTTAACACAGTAACAGACTAAAGGGGCTTTACAGGGCATATATTTATGATAGCCCCTAACCCTAGCCTGCCAAAGAAATACTATTTAATTTATCAAGGTGGATCAGGACAGATTATGAATAAAACTATTCTCTAAAAACCTTGAGGAAAAACCAATTTGATGTAATTAGACATTTTGTATGGCTCTGCCAAATGAAAAGGTTTCCGACCCCTGGCCTAGTTAACGGCCTCTTGATATTTGAAGAAACTAAGCAAATATTTACACGTGCCTCGTTGAAAATAGGGAAAATTAAAGTGTACTCGCTGAAGCTTCACCAGCCAAAAAAAATACAAGCAAAAACAATAACCACAACACTGTCAAGCAGCGGGTGCATTAGCATGGATGGCAGCTCATAGTGTTGGGAAATCATGGGGCCAGATTAAAGACACAATTAGCAAGCAGTAATTAATATTTCATACAAGAGCCTTAAAACAATGGATGCAAGCACTGGCACCAGTTTAAAATGAGCAATGTGAGATTTAAGTATGTATGCATATTCTACCTGTGAGCGCAGGCAAACACTCAAAACTAATTAACTATGTTAAAGTCGCAATGTTTAACATTTCAACTAGCTTGTAGATTAATAATAATAAATCGGACGTATCTGTTGTCCATGCTCATCACTAAAATCACATCCTAGAATTGAGATGCGTGTAAAACACGCTCGTTTAGGAGTCTTACTGACACCAAGCCCCTCCCACTAACGCCCCTCAGACAGGCGCCTGTACGGGGTTACGTCACACAGACAGTTACGAGTGGACAGCAGACTTATTACCTTATTATTCTGTAGTATGCGTATCTGGCCTACCAACTGGGAGGGGTTCAATAGACATAACATTAATATTTACTGAAGATTTCAACAGAACATTTGCACACATAATATTCACAAAATACGTCATTAATAACAGCGTGGCTTCTTCTAACTGTGTACAATACCCACAATTTGCAACTGCATGGTAAATAGCAGTAAGAGAATAGTGGCAAGATTATCATGGCACACTAGTTGCTGACTGGGCGGTTGTTGCCCTACATAACCCTGGTGGGGTGAAGATACGGGCCGGTGTAGCACAGGGCCTCTAGATGCCCGTCACGGTGGACTCTGTACCTCTTATACCAGTTTATCTCCTTGGGGTCTGCGATGCCATACTCCCGGAGCTTCAGGATCATGTGGGCGCTCTTCTTGACCGCCTGGTCATAGCGCTCACTGCGAGACAGGAAGTTGGGGTTCCCATAATCAAAGTCTGGGTCACTGAGAACCATGGACCCTGCAGCGAAGATGGGGGATACAAGTTAGCAGACAGTCAGAAAGGTCTATAAGGCTGATGATAAAAATACACTTCAAAACACAAAACACTGGTCATATGGTGATCCCATTGAAGTAGTATTTTGCATATTTTGTAGGTTTGCCTACCTACTGGTTTCAAATATTTACTTTGTATTGCTCAAATGTTGCCTTTGGGTACAACAAATATATATAGGTCTGCTAAATACCCTAAATGTAAATGTAAATGTATAGGCCTACTGTATGTTTAACATCATGGCAGTTTGTTTAACTCTACGTGTGTGATATATGTGTGCTACTGGATGCTAAAATTTCCCCATGGGGGTTAATAAAGTATCTATCTATCCATCTATCTAACCGTCTCTTGCCTCTGAGCGTTTCTTCTTTGTCTGAAGAAAACACTCAAAAGTTCAAGTTCAAGTTTAAATATGCCTCATCCGCTGTTGTTACGGAGCTTGTGTCCTTTAAACGGGGAGGAAGACTCTGGATAATCCCAGTGGACTGACAGGAATACATGTAGACACATCTTCACAGCCCATTTCAGAAGATGAAAAATATCAAACTTGTTCCATCTCTCAATTACGCATGTTGTTCTGTTGTTGACTCCTGCTCACTTTTCATCACGAACCTGTTCACTGTGTGTGTTTGTGGGGTGGGCGGTGTTGTGTGTCCCCCCGATGGTCCAGATGTCGAACTTGAACAGTTCGGATGGATCCAGACGTGACCCAGTAACGTAGTATTATATCACGGGCTGCTGCCATGCTAGCTCTTCAGCTAACGTTAGTACATTTCAGTATTACTAGGCTAACCCGGTTTATTCTAGCCATCACCGAATGTATTGTATTGAATCACAGCTGGGGTGTCCTCTGTAAAGTAAGAGTTAATCACTGTTACACGTTAAAGACCTGGTCAACCACCAACTCACGGATTTCTCGCTTCCTCTTCGTCCTTTCAGCGCCTCCATCGAGGATGTTTGTGAGCTTTTCGACGTCAAACGTGGCGTTTTGTCGCTCTCTGAGAATGTCAGGATTCATTGTTGTATACTATCGTGCAGAACAATAATAAGTCAATAATGAGTACGCAGCATGGACCCCGTGTAACTTCTGCTCCCGGACAAGGGTGGACTATTGGTTAACGTCTTTCGAGGTGGTTTGTTGACGCGGCTGGAGATGATCCTGACTGGTCGCGTTATCCTGGTCTGCCGTGACGCAGATTCCGGTGTCTCTATGCCCAGGAGCTGTGTGCACCAGTTAACAGTCCCCGGGGCGAGAAGAAGACAAACATGACAAGAACAACAACGACAATGAGAATAAATAAACTTGGTTAAAAGAAATCCATATTAAGATGGATTTCTTTTAACCAAGTTTCGACAAAGCAATGTCTGAAACGTAAGCTGTAACGTAAACGGATATCCCTCTGTTGAAAGTCCCGCCTTTCCGCCTCTCCCGCCCTGTTACACTCTGCGGATATCTCAAGCATAGACATCTCAAGGCTCCAAACACAACTTCAGCAGTTTTATTGTCGTCACAGAGTCCATGTCGTTTTATTGTTTGTATGCAAATGGCCTGACGGCGCATTACTGCTCAAGTCACAAGAATCATGTCGGAATACAATTGAATGATCTAGGATTTACTCTGAAAACATCTCCCCATCTAACCTCGGAGAAACTAATGGCAAGTGTGACACTTTCTGCAAAGGACTTTGCCTGAGTTCACCCTCCACCCCGATGGGTGGCGTTAGATGCTCCATCAAAAGATGAACTGAAAAGAAGAAGGAGCGATGTAAATACAAAATCCAGGTCATATATATGTCTATGAGAAAATAAATCTCTCGCTTAAAAGAAGGAATGCAGACATGCTCCCCGCAGCAGCTGCAGTCCGTTTCCCCTGGGAGATAAACCCTGGTTCCCTGCAGGATGGAGAATCCGTAAGAACATTTGGCAGGCAAGTTTAATGAGTGATGATAATCAACCGTGCCCTACTCCGGTTATGTATCACAGACGTTATCACATTAGACCAGTTACTGGGTCACAGAAGGTATCACATTAAACCAGTTACTGTGTCACCGAGTGATCCCAGTCAAACCAGTGAGGTAGAAGCATTTGTTTGGCCATCTCCTGGCTCACCGAGAAGTTCTCACTTCAGAGGATGAAGGGACCGAGGGGAAACATGTAGGGTGCATTTTTATCCATAAAATATAATGTATTGATTTAACAAAAGAACAACAGCAGGAGGCTATGGTTTCAAAACAACAGAATACATTTATTAATCAGTAGGCTACTCATATAAGAACATAGCATTAGCAGAGTGCTGAATCCTTTTGTAATTTATAAACCATTTTCTGTCCCAAGTCAGCAGGGGGAGGTAGGTAGAGGCATGTTTGAGGCTTGTTTAGGGAGGAGCCAAAGGGATCGTCACCTGTGTCTCCACCAATAACTGTGTTGTATAGATACATAAAGAAACGAGGGGCCTGAGGCCCTCAGCCCAAGTAGTGATCTCAACGTTTGCGTTACATTGTCTTTGGCGATAAGCGGTAATCCCACACATGCAAAGCTTTAATAAAATGTGATCCAAATAAAAAGCGGCTGTTTTAAACCAGTTTAATTAATAAAAATGTTGCCAGGAATGTAGCCTACAATGTTTCTATTCGTTCCATCAATTTTCCAGATTGATGTCCTATCAACCCGAAGAGTCTAAAGCCACACTGACGAGCCAGCATGCATCGACGCAGCACCAAGTGGTAGTTCACACCTCGTTCGTGGAGCCATTTAATGCCATCATAGGAGCTCAGTACATGGTTCTGGGTGAAATTGAAAACTCTGAGGGTAAGGACTCGGAAGCACACCCAGTGTTGCAGATATGCAACATAGCCTACGTAGGACATAAATACATTGCACAAGGTAGTCTTCCATTGAAGGCCAATTAAATCAGGTTGTGTTGCTCATAGTTTTGTTGCCTGTGCTGTGTGTATTCACACGTTGTACACTCTCGCTCACCGTTCTTTATGGTTTGCCCCTACAGGCGGTGGGCTGGGGGTCCGGGCCCGTGTGCTGAACTGTGTTGATGGTGTGAACCTTGCCCTCTTTCAGAAAGCCGTCAATCAACAGAGAAGCTTCTTCCAAGAGCGGGAGAGCGAAGTGACGCCACCTGATTAGGGTCTGAGGGTTTGGTTGATTAGGGTCTGAGGGTTTGGTTGATTAGGGTCTGAGGGTTTGGTTGATTAGGGTCTGGCGTCGGGTAAAGGGTGGCTGGTCTTCTTCAGTCAAGCCCAAAGCAGTCGTTTACGTCAACGGTTCAGGGTTATGTGACGGCGCCGGCCGTGCTGGACAAATGGCAACCCAGAAAGGATTGTTCTGCCTTCTTATTTTGAATTAAGAGATATGCTCTGAACCAACGGCAATCCTTGGGTTCATCATTCGACTCCACCACCGCCACCGAAAACCAGCTTTTTGGGAGGATTATAAGGGTAAAGGTGTGAAATAGACGCAGCCTAGAACTGCAAACCTCGTAACATTGTGTTTTTTTATATGTTAATATATGTGCATTAGTCACTAAGATGGTAGATTTATGGGACTGATGTGTTTAAAAATGAATAAACTGATTGGACCTAACGGTCACCCTTTCAGGACACACACAGCGGTCACTCGGATATTTTTTTGATCTCTCTTTATTTTTTTCACACAAAGAAAAGAGAAGGGTCTCTGTGGCTTTTTGTTTGCGGTAACTAGTTGTGCACTGTATAATTTAAACTTATTCATATCAGTTTCTTCATAAGGTATATGACAAGACTGGAGGAGTAATACAAAAGAAAATCATCTTGGTTAGCATTGCACCATGTCCCTTCTTCCACAATAAAACATAAAAAACACTGAAAACTGATTATTCTTTTTTTAAATAAGATTAAAAAAATACTTTATCCCACCTTAGATAAGTAAACAGAAGCAGTTCATAAGCAGCATGTATAATGACAGTACGCCTCGCGGCAGAGTTAAGAGTCTGAACCATTAGAATTGAGTCCCTTCAAACTTCACTGACTGAGTTGACTGCATTCTAAAGGCTAAGATTCAGGAAGCATTGTACTCTCAGAAAGGGTTTGATGCTGTTGCTGGTACTAGCTGACAGTTGATAGATGAAAAGAAAATCATGACTATCTTATATATATATTATTATTATATCATATTTAGTGTAGGTTAAATGTATATTTAAAATATATATTTAGAGCAGAAAGAGTAGCCTTAGGGTGTTTTGAACTATTAGATTATTTTTGTAACTAAATGATTGCAAACACCGAAATTCTATCTTGGTAATAACCAATGTATCAAATTAAGATTGTACAGGTTCTCGTTAATCTTTACTTTGCATAGCACTATTTCATTGTAGTCAAACAGCCACTTTGACTACACTCCAAATATATTGTAAGTGTTTCTAGTATCTGGAGTACTTGTTGGCATTGTACACAGGTGTGTAAGTTGAATCTTTAGACGACGTGGGCAGCATAGGCAGGCCTGAAGCCGGGTCTATCGTGGCCCGGGCCAGGGCCTGTTTGTAGTTGATCTTCTCCTTGGTGAGCGGGTCTGTGATCTCCTTGGCATAGCAGGTGTCCGACTGCAGATCTCTCATCATGCTATTGTCAATCATCTTGGCTCCGATGGCATCTAGGAGGCTGACCCGCTGGCCGGTTCTGGGGTCAACCAGCCCACCCGTCAGGTGCTGCACCTCCATGTAGCGAATGGCTGTTTCTTGGGGCATCCAGCCTTTCTGAACGGCCTCCCCCACGGACAAGAGCTCCCTGGTCCTGGGGTCCTCGACACCTGTGAAGGCCTTCTGGGCGTTGAGCAGCCGTTGGAGTTGACTCGTCTCGATGAGGCCCCTGTCAGCAGCCCTGTTGACCGGGTGTCTCTCCTTGGTGTTGACGTCAATGATGCCACCCGTGGCCGCCTGAGCTTCCAGAAGCCGTTGGGCTGTGGTGCTGTCCAGCATCTTGCGCATGCTGGCGCTGCGTAGAGTGAAGCAGGTGCCAGTGTTTGTATCAATCACCCCAGCAATAGGGTATATTTCACTGGAAGCACTGATGGATTTGGAAGGGGTGGAATTCACGGAAGTGATGGAGCTGGGGACGATTGAGTTGATTGGCTTAGTTTTTTTGTTGTCTCCAGCTACGAGTAGGGCAAACTCTGAGATGGCCATTTTGCCGTCTTTGTATTTCTGCAGATCATACTGTGTCAGCCAACCATTTTGAAGGGCATCTTTGATGGAGTACTGCTTGCCACTCTTGCGGTCCTGGATTACGGAGGTCTCACCATCCCGTCCCACTGAAGTTAACTCCTCCCAGTCACACTCAAGCTCCTGCAGGTGGATGTACTGTGCACGGTCAATGAGGCCCTGCGAGTAGGCCTCATAGGGGGACAGGTCCTTGCCCGTGTCTGGATCCAAAATGGTGATCTTAGTGGAGACATGACTCTCTTTGGTTCTGGTCTCTGCATTTTCCTCTTTCTCCAGTAGGAGAAGCAGCTCTCGTATGGTGCTGTCGCTCGAGTGGATTTTATCTTTCTCACCCAGGATCTCCCTTTCCAAGCGAAGAACGTCGGAATCCATTTTGATGCTCTTCTGCTTGTTAATTTGGGTTCTCTCACTCATTAGCCTTGTCTGCTGCTGGAACGACAAGCCAATGTCGTGTTTTCTAGATTCAAGGGTTCTTAGCTCCCGAGCAAGGTCGTCCCTTTCTCTCTGTAGTGCATCTCGGTTTGCACCAAGGTTTGTCTCCTCTCGTGAATTACTGGACTTGGATGAAAGGAGTGAGCTGGTTTTGTCATTGAGGCGTCTGATTTCATTCTCCACATCTTGCCTGCTAAACCGCTCCCGGGACACTTGTTCCCTGAGGCGGTCTCTTTCGGCCTCCACCACCTGATCCTTCTCAACGCGGACCACTTCTTTGTACACTGTCTTCTCGCCAGACTTTTCCCGCTGTAGGATTTCAAGCCTTACAGTAATATTCCTGACCTCCCTCTGGATACGGAGCAGTTCGCTGGTCTCCTTGTCCATGTCGGACCGCAACCCAATGGTCATCCTCTCCAACATGGGGTCTCTCTCAACTTTCAGCACCTCTTCAACAACAATGCTCTCCTCGACAGGTGGCGGGGCATTTTCAAGCTGCATAATGCGATGTCTGATTTCTCTGAGTTCAGACTCCACCTGGATCTTCCTGTGGCGCTCGTCGCTCTCTCTCAGAATCCTCAGCATGTCCTCCACCTTGGTTCTCAGCTGCTGCATCTCCAGGTCTGTCTGGCGCCGGGACTTGACCTCATCGTCGAGTTTCCTGCCAAGCTTGTCATGCTCAACCATCAACCTTGGATCCTTCTGGAGGCGCACTACTTCCTGGATGACCACTTTCTCCTCAGGCTTCTGTCGCTCAAGCAGTATGTACTTGTTTTGCAGGTCAAAGACCATTTCTTCAGTGGTGCGGCGTGTCTGCGTCTCATCACGCACCTCCTTCCTCAGGCGGTCTGCCTCTTTTTCGAAGAGCGGATCGGCCTCGTACTTGATGACCTCCCTGGTGAGGAGCCTGGTCTCCACCCTGGACTTCTCCTCCTTCCATTGGTCCCTCTCCTTCCTCAGGATCCTCAGCTTATCCACGATGGTATCGTAGGCATTGTGTTGTTGGTTCACTTGGTCGTTGAGCCTCTTGATCTCCCTGTTGTTTTCTGGGCTCCTCTCCTCCTTTACCACCTCTTGGAGGACCTCCTTCAGCTCTATCCGGGGCTTCTCAGAACGGACAACATTCAAATCAGAGGAGACGATGGTGGTCTGCCTCTCGAGTTCTGAGCGATGCTTGCCGGACTCTTGTAGCTCTCTCTTTATGCGCAATATCTCCATCTCTGTGTTAGGATCAATGCGGTAATTCTCATTGACAATTTCCTTTACCTCAATTCGTGGCTTCCAGCCTTGCACTTCATGATATCTGCTTTGAAGCACTGAAATCTCTTTGGATAAGTTGATGTTTTCAAACTTCTCCTCCTCAATGCTGGACTCTATTTTCTTTGATTCCTTTATGAGCTCAGGGTCTTGTTCGATCTTTTTCACTTCCTTAATAATAACCTTTGGCTGGATAGTTTGAATGATTCTCTCCATCGCGTTGATCTGGCTCCTAGTCTGGAAGATGTCGTCGTTGAGCTGCTTGCTCTTGATGCCTTCGTCTGAGATCTCCGTCTCAAAGGTGCGAACAGCCCTCAGCATGGTGGGATCCTTTTCAACTTTAACCACTTCTTTCTTCACCACCCGTTGTTTGATTGTGGGCTTCTTCGCCTGCAGAATGTTGACCTCCGTCTTCATCTGAATGGTTTCCCCATCTCTCACCCTCATTTCGTCCTTCATCCTCACAATCTCAGATTTTAGTTTGGCTGCCTCGACATCCATCTGAGGATCCTTCTCATACTCTGTCACCTCTCTGGTCACCAGTTTAGGGGTGGCACTTTTTAGGGTGTCTTCCGTGGTAGTGATTTTTGTGGTGATTACCTCAATCTCAGTCTGGGTTGTGCTTCGCTTCAGAGACTCCTCGTGCAGCTTCTTCTGGAAATCAATCAGATCTGTCTCCAGCTTTGGGTCACGGTAGTAATGCAGCACTTCCTTTTCCTCAACACGCTCCACTCCCCGTCGACTCTTCAGGGACATCATCCTGTCCCTGAATGTCCTCAATTCTGTCTCAGTATGAACGAATCTGTCCTTCTCCTCTTCCAGCTCTTTCTTCAGACCGTCTACCTCAAAGTTACTCCTCTGTTGGCTCTCCAGTTCAACTCTTTTCTCCACCATTAGTACTTTCTCTTCGTTCTAGAAGATTAAAGGCACATAAAAATGTATGTTATAAATACAACTGCAAATAAATAAAATGATGGCAGAGCTGATAATGACTTTATTTCACCTCGTTCAAGATGGACAAAACTGTTGGTTTTGTCCACCTTGAGCAAAAGTTTGACTATTATCTTAAGTTATCTTACCAGCGCAGATAGGTTCTTAGCCAAGCTCATTTGGTTGAGACGCTGGGTGTTCTCAGCAGAAGTTTCAGCATAGCGGTTTACTAAAGCCTTTTCCTGAAAGATATGAATACAATAAATTGTCATGCGATGTTCCGCCCCAAATGTTTGAATTTGGTGACTGAGTTGTAATGATCCATGTGAAATCTGAATTGAAGGTATTGTAAGTGTTGTCAATGGTACCTGCTGCTGCACTGCATCTGCGAGTGTAAGTTCGTAAGGCTTCTTTGGTACTGTGGCCCCGGCGTCCTCCAGGGTACTGTTGTATTTGTCAGCGTTCGTCTCATACACCTGCATGAGATGAACGCAGGAGACATGAATATGTTTTCATGTTTGATTCCTCGTACAAAATATTTTTGGTTGTGAGTTACTTTGTTAATGTCAGAGTTCATGTTCCGACAGCATTCAAATGAAAGTCTCACATTGTGTTTGAATACATCAAACACATTGTAAAAAATACATTATCCTCAATTTGGGACAACTAGATTTGTACTGGATGACTGTGGATGACTTTACAATTATCATTATCAGCATTAATTCACCCCCTCCCCTCCCCCCCAAGACGTACACTTAGAAGACTCTGCAGGTCCTGAGACAGGTCAACAACCCTGTCCATATCATCTCCCTTCCTCTGCAGGTCCTCCATCGCCCGCTGAAATTCAAGCATAAGTTATGATAAATAAATTATAATATGCCTATAATGCCCAAGATAACATCACATAACATCACACCATTTCAAAAACATTCAAAGACTGGCTGGAAAAAAAATACAACTGTCATTTTGAGGAGAAACACTTGAAGGTTGGTTGGCACAGCCAGATGTACCTTCTGGGAGGTCTCCTTGGCGTTAAGCTGGCCTTGGTTATCAGTGGCGCTGACCTGGCTCACGGGCATGTTCTCCAGGAAGGAGTTCAGAGATTTGCTTGTGGCTTGGAAGTCGTTGTGCTTGGTCGAGGCCTCCAGCAGGAGGTTTTCTCTGAGGGGACGAAGATTAAACTCATCAACCATGTGTACATAGTACATCACTAGAAATCACAGTCCGTTGATTCCTCGTTAAGGTGGTTCGGGCGGCTTCCTCACCTCTCCTTCAGCTGGTTGTTGATGTTAGTGTAGCGGTTCTGCAGCTGTTTGACCTGGGTCCCCTGGTAGCGGATGTCGGGGCAGTACTCCTGGTAGCCCTGCTGCAGTGAGCTACACAGCTGCTCTGTTTGCTCCAGGTCCTGACCCAGCTTCTTCACCTCGTCCTGGCTCCCTGACACGGCCGTGCGCAGGCTCTGCCGGGGTAGTGGAAGGTGCACCGCTTTGAGACTTTTTTGTGTTTTTTCCCATAAATGATTGAATTCTAGAGGAACTTTGTTGTTGTGGACAGTTGTCCGGTGTCACTTTAACTTATGTTGTAAATATATGCACTTTGGTAAATGAGACATTACTGTGTGGCCATACTATCTATATAAAATATAGGTTATTATGTCCACACAGTAATGTCTCAATTTTAAAAGTGCATATAATGGCCATCTAGTCATCTCTCGACCTCTGGGTCTTTTAGCTCTGTGTTTTATCCCTCCTGTTTGTTCTGCACCGAGCTGTTAACTGCCATGAGCAAAAAGGATCCCAGTTTCTATGCATGTCTAACCTGGATCTCCTGGGTACGTTTCTGGAGGATGTTTGGGCTGTCAGGGATCGGACCATCTTCAGAGAGTCTGTTCTCGAAACCAGAGACAATGCCGTCCACCTTCCTGATCTGGTTCTCCAGGTTCAGAGATGCGTTTGCCCTACAGAGGAGACACCAAGGAAATCATTAGAACAACCTTTATTTCCCGCACCACCTGTATTTCCAGGTCTGGCATTTTGTAATAACGTCGTTCACAAAGAGTTTCACAAGACTGAGCACTTTAGACAACACGGTGCGTATTGACGAATGCCCAGGCTGGAGTCGGTCCGTGTCGGACAGCCTGACTTACTTCTTGGTGTAGAGGTCAGCCAGGCCTGCAATACTGTCCTTCTTGTTGTTTGCCTCGGTGAGTTTGAGCGGGAGAGCGGAGGAGGTGAGGTCCGCATCTTTGGCCAGGAGGGACTGCAGGTCGGCCTGGGCGGCCATGTTCTGCTGCTCCAGGGCCTTGATGGCCTTTGACGCTTTCTACCATAAAAGAGAGTCACAAAGCAAAAGGCTGGATTAAAGAAAGTGTTACATCATACGTCATGGTGGGTTGACTTTGCCTTGTTACAGCTACAAAACAAAAATGACAGAAGAAAACTGGGAGAGCATCCTTTGTCTCTTCTCCAGCTCGCTGACCTCTTGTTCCTTCAGCCGCCTGGCCAGGTCCCCCACGGGGTCCCCGCGGTCCAGAGGGGTTCGCTGCCGGCTCAGGATATCCTGCTCGGTCTGGGCCAGGTCGCTGTCCAGCTTGTCCAACTGGTCGGCCAGGGCCACGGCTTTAGGGTCCAATGGAGCCGCAGACACTGGGGCTGGAGGACAGATGAATGGATGATATTATGTACTAATATACGATATACTTTGATAGATAGATATTGCGACCAAACACCATATTTACATCGTATCCTACGTTTTTATAATAATCCATATCTATAAGTGTTCTACATCACTTTCCATCTGAAATTTTTGTTTTTGTTTTAGGGTTCGTTTTTTCTTTAATATGAGTATTTTTTCTGTTCAATAAACCATATTCACAGAGGTACAAAGGTGTCCGTCATAACAGGAGGTATGGGTCTGCTCCTTTTATGTTCCAGGGCACAATTAGTAGACTTAGTAACTCAGACTAGTTTAGTCTGCCACCCGTGCCATGGCACATAAACAGAACAGACCATAATTACAGTTTGTCCCACAATGACTCCTCTGTGAAAAGGCGAACGTGACACCATAAGTGAGCCATGCTGTGGGATGGAGGAGCACCTGCTTGCTGAACGCTGGCCCTCTGCGTGTTCTGGGTCTTCAGAGAGGCCACCAAAGCAGATCTTTTCTTCTTTATGTCAGCCAGCTCTCCACCCAGCCTAGAGAGCGAGAGCAAGACAGAGAGAGAGTCAATCCATTTCCTGCCACAGAATGACATGGACTAGTCCATACCTTGTCTCGGAGATGTGAACACCAGTGTCAGGAGGTCCTTACATGTCCACGTTGTTGATGGCTTCAGGATCGGGTGGAGGGATGATGAAGCAGACTCCTGGGAGGGTCTTAGTCGTTCCATCACGGCACATAACGTTCCAGTTCTCCAGGTCGGAGTTGGACTTCAGGGTGAACCTCTCCTCTCTTGACAGAGTGTCCTGGACAGATGAAAACAAGAAGAAATACATGAGGAATCAGTGTTGGTTATTAGTGTGTTTTGTTCAACCTAAAAAGGAACGTTACATTGGATGGAGTTACATTATATCTTTAGTAATACATCAGGTTCCTTTTACCCAGCATGGTTAACTTTAAGTAACCACCGTGTGCATGGATTTATAAATTACAAGTGCATTTGTTCCTTGTTTCTTCACTTATGAATAATAACACGTTCTTCGTAACAATGCGAGTGTCTCAGGTACTTTCAGCCGGTCCGGCGAACTTTGAAACATGAAATGTGAAAGGTCGGGCGGCACCTTATCGGTCTCCCAGTCACAGAGGGACTCCACGGTGACGGTTCTGGTGGGCGCAGTGCGCCGGAGTTTCAGGGGCGCGATGGAGGTGCTGCGCCTCCTCAGGTCAGCTAGCAACGCAGAGCTGCGCTGAACGGACTTCTCCTCCGTCTGGGACAGACCGACAGACAGGCAGACAGACAGACAGACAGACAGACAGGCAGATGGGCGGGCGGATGGACAGACAGGCAGACAGACAGACAGACAGGCAGATGGGCGGACGGACAGACAGACAGGCAGACAGACATTGTTATCCACATCCTTGAACCTGACTGTACACATCAGGTTCTGTTACAACAAGAGGCCTTCATCACAGACGTGTAATAACAGGGCTGAACAAAGGAGTATCTCATGGTTTATGGGTCCTGGCGTGGCTACAGACCCATTATGTCATTAATGAGCCACACCTGTTTACAGCCCCTGTGACAAAGGCCTATACATACAATAGATACGTTTTCAGCATTCATATACGTGTGAATATTCATATTCATTCTTTTTCATATATGTATGAAGAATTGAGTTTTTCAAAACACACAGTTAGAGTTAGTGTTCGTTTCGAGGCCGAGGCCTAGCACAATCCAAAGCAACTTAAAGTCGTGGGGCAATGATGATGAAAAATGTTACTCAGCATTACCAGGATATTAAAAGCAATTTCTACAATGTTTCTACAATATGTCACACTGTCAACAAAGTATCACGTGGATACAGGTTTATTAAAATCTGTCATATGTATTGATGTGCAGAACAATTAATCAATAATAACATAAATCATGAACAGAGCCAATGATAGTAACCTATGGCAGGATTGTATGTATTATATCCCACAGAATTTCACCACACCCCTAGTTTCAAGGCAAGTTAGGAACCACTGGTGTAAATAGCCATGAGACTTTTCTTTGAGTATTGTTTGTTGTAGCTGTGGTTCCCCAGCAGGCCCTCTGCATACCTCAAGCTGTAGCAGGTTCTCTGAGTTGCTCTTCTTGCTAACGGTGTTGGGGTCCAGGCTGCTGTTGAGTTGGGTCAGGGTCTCAGCCAGCTGCTCAGTGTCCAGTTGGTACTAGAAATGTAAAGTATTCAACTAAATAAAAAGGACATCATGGGAGTTTTGTGTATGTGATGTTTTGCTAGTGACAGTATCACCAGCAGGTCTAGAAGATAAGCAGGGACATTTATCATCCCTGAAAAAAGGCATTACCGAATATAAAATGTACATTTAAATAGAAGTTAACTGACCTTGGTCATTGATGAAACTAGTATTATCTTAAATTATTAACTATATTACTGTATATAGTTTACCTTCTTGTATTCCTCAACATTGTCCAGATGTGCCTCTTGACAGATGCAGAGATTGAGGTATTTTTGCCACTCGTTCCTCACAGCATCTTTCTGCAACTAAAACATGAAAATCCAACAAACAACACACCAACGTCAGTGCAACGTGACTTTGATGCTCAATAGTAAAACTCCCAAAAAGATTAGTTATTCTGATGGTTAACTGAAAGGTAGCTATGGTTAGTTAAGTGATATGAACTCTGGTTAGTTAAATAATATGTAGCTATGGTTAGTTAAATGAAAGGTAGCTCTGGTTTGTTAACTGAACGGTAGCTATGGTTAGTTAAGTCATATGAGCTCTGGTTAGTTAAATATTATGTAGCTATGGTTAGGTAAATGTTAGCTAGCTCTGGTTAGTTAACTGAAAGGTAGCTATGGTTAGTTAAATGATGGCTAGCTTAGAGGTGGAGTGACAGGCACCTCAATAGTGGTGCTGGCAGGGTGCTTGAGCTCCACCAGGCGGTCTCCGTCGTCCTGCAGTTTGTTCACCTCCGACTCGTGGGCTAGCAGGCTGTTGCCCTTGAAGATCTAATGGGGGTCCAATCAGAGCTGTATTATGCTTACTTCACCAACATGATGACGTGTCATACATTTCATTCTGGGTTAAGGTCAATACAACAAACTTTGACCAAGAACATGAATCAAGAATCATGGCACGAAATGTTGCAAGTGAAAAATGTTTACACAAAATGTATATTGCAATGTCTGCTTCTCATGACGCAGACATTGCATGACCACGACATTCAGCAACATTTACACAAAGCCAACGTACAACCTTGACTCTCACAACCTCAGAGATGAAGTGCATTTGGTTACTTGGTTCAGACATGCGACACAAATAAACAGCTTGAGGGTCTAACCTCGTACTGCCTGCGGACATCTGGTGGGTCCACCATGCGGTCACTCCAGTCTTGTTTCTTGATCTTGTCCTGCTCTTCTTCCAGGAAGGCCAACTCCTTGGTGCAGCCTTGCATGTACTCGTGCAGGCTGTTCAGGTAATGGCGACGCCATTTCGAGTTGTCCTGTGAAGAGAAATGTAACAGGCTTAATGTAATGTAACAGGCTTCATGTAATATAACAGGCTTCATGTAATGTAACAGGCTTAATGTAATGTAACAGGCTTCATGTAATATAACAGGCTTCATGTAATGTAACAGGCTTAATGTAATGCAACAGGCTTCATGTAATATAACAGGCTTCATGTAATGTAACAGGCTTAATGTAATGCAACAGGCGTGATGAAACCGGGCTCACAGAAAAACTCTAAAAAATTAAATCAAATTTTTTTTTTTTTGATTTTCCAGAGACAATGGAGCAAACATAATAATTTGTCCCAAAAGTTTCTGAAATAGTTTTGGCAGAATAAATATGCCCCTGTAATGTATATGTGGATTCTGAATAATCCAGACACACATTTCTGGGGAATTAATGATCGAAGAACTGCAATGCCATAAGCGATTATAGTTGCATTTACATTTACATTTAGGGCATTTAGCAGACGCATTTATCCAAAGCGACGAGCAAAAAGTACATTTGTCGGAAGAAGGTGAAACATTTCATTGCTGTTAATACAGTAAGAAAGTCACCAGAACAAGTTTCAAGCATTTCAATTGCTAAGTTAATGGCAATCACTTCCCATTTAAGTGGTAAACTCACCAAAAGATTGTTGTATTGTTTTTTGATGGCCGTGTATTGCTCCTGAAAGACCACAAACAATTACAATGAATGTTATTTACAAATCATTTTCAAGATACTCAAAGCATTTTAAATTCTCTGTGTGTCTTTGTGTGTGTGTGTGTGTGTGTGTGTAATAGTGATAACATCACTACTTTCAAAGTATGATAGATATTTGGTACATCACAGTAAACAGCAAAACAGCTAAAAACAACTATTTAAGTAAATTAAACATAGGTAAGAGAAGGATGACGTTGTTTCATTTAATTTGAGATGGCTTTATGAGCTAAACACGTCTGAATATTTGTTCCCCCTGTTTTTCTTGTTTCTTTTTTCCTCCTGTCTGGAAAAAAGAAACAAGGCCTGTCAGACTGTAAACTGTGCATCCAAACTATTGTAGCCTGTCAGACTGTAAACTGTGCATCCAAACTATCGTAGCCTGTCAGACTGTAAACTGTGCATCCAAACTATCGTAGCCTGTCAGACTGTAAACTGTGCATCCAAACTATCGTAGCCTGTAAAGAAACAACAAAACCCACCTTGTTGCCCACAGAACCTAGGGACAGCTGGGAGTTGT
>OMKI01043182.1:0-18875 GCA_900302315.1 Phycis blennoides
GGACCCGGAGGACGGTAGATGACAGCGATGTAGAGATTGATGGGAACGGTGATAGCAACAGCGTGGAGTTCAAACGCTGATCTGGTCAGGTGTTCCAGGGGAAGCACCCGGTAGGACCACTTGGGTGAGATGAGGAGTCCAGTCCCCCCTCCTCGCCCTGAGGGTCTTGGGGTGTGTGAGAAGGAGTAGGCAGTAGAGAGGGCAGCCGGAGTGGCCGTGTTGTCTGGAGTGATCCAGGTTTCAGTTAGGGCCAGGAAGTGGAGGGTCTGGAGGCAGGCATATGCCGAGATGGAGTCGGCCTTCTTGACCGCCGATTGGCAGTTCCAGAGGCCGCCCCTCACCTCAAGGTCAGTGCAAACGGGGAGAGACGGGTAAAGCAGATTGGAAGGGGTGCAGCGTCGAGTATGGGATCGTGGACGGCGTCTGTGTCGGGTAGATGTCCTGACTGGGATAGGGGTTACACACATGGCTACAATACACAATGCAATACATAAGGGTTAGGGTTAGCAGAGTGCTAGAGGGCTTCCTCGAGGGACTCCCGCAGAGCGACTCCCTTAGTCTTTGTTCGACCGGTCTTACTTTGACGGTCGACGCTAAAGCTGACGCTAACAACACTAACCATTTACCTGTTCAGATGCTAATGATGTAGTCATAGCTCCGCCCACCTATCAAGGCTATTGTCTACACCTGAGAGGCCGAAACTTACTTGATCAAAAGCTGGAGTGGGCCCTTGCAGTCCTATTCAACAACACAGCAGCACCAATACCAATAGCAACAACAGTAGAGAGTGATTACCAACTGTATGAGTTAGCTCTACCAACAGAAAGCTACAACACAAGTTCTAACTCCTTACTTACTCACCAACAGCAACAAACCTGAAGCTCCTTCTTTAAAAGACAAAATGTATTTGTGTCATTAGATCTGTTGATGCTCATTTTTTATGCAGCAGCAACCACAGCCTCCCAGACGCTGTTCGGAGAGGTGTATTGTCTTCCATCACTGTAACTCTCCCGTTTAAGAAGGGCCCACAAGTTCTCAATAGGGTTTAGGTCAGGTGAGCAACGGGGCCATGTCATAATTCTTTCTTCTTTAAGGCCTTTACTGGCTAGCCCACGCAGTGGAGTATTTGGATGCATGCGGTGGAGCATTGTTCTGCATAAAAATCATGGCCTTCATGAAAGATGCAGACTTTTTCCTCTACCACTGCTTGGAGAAAGTGTCTTATTGGCAAACCTACTGGCTAAAAAGTGGCAGTAGGTTTGGGAGTTGATTTTAAGTCCAACTTCACTCAAAACGGTCCAACTAGCTCATCCTCAATAATACCAGCCCATACCAGTACCCCACCTCCACCTTGCTGCCATCTGATTTGAAGTGGAACTCTGTTCCCGTTACTGATCCAGCCACGGGCCCATCCATCTGGTCCATCAAGGGTCACTCTCATCAGTCCATAAAACCTTTGAAAAATCTGTCGTCAGATATTTCTTGGCCCAGTCTTGACGTTTCAACTTGTGTGTCTTGTTTAATGGTGGTCGGATTTCAGCCTTCCTTACCTTGGCCATGTCTCTGAGCACTGAACACCTTGTACTTCTAGACACTCCAGGTAGGTTGCAGTTCTGGAATATGGCCCCACTGGAGGATATGGGTTCCTGGTAGCTTCACGTTTGATTCTTCTCAAATCTTTAGCAGTTAATTTGCGTCTTTTTTCTTTACGATTCTTGCGACCCTTATTGACTATTTGCAACAAAGCGTTTGATGGTTCGGTGATCACGCCCCAATATCTTGGCAATTTCAAGAGTGCATCCCTCTGAAAGGCCTTTTCCAATTTTTTACCTTTCAGAGTAAGTTAAATCTCTTTTTTGGCCCATTTTGTCTGAGGAAAAGAACCTGCCTAATAATTATGCACACCTTGATATAGGGTGTTGATCTCTTTAGACTACACCCTCCCTCATCGCATAAATACACATCACCTGATATGCTTAATTCCAATAACCATTCAAGTTTATATAGCTTGGAGTTGGAAAATACGCATAAAAATTATGATATGGTCAAAATACTCACTTGCCTAAGGTGCACACATTGTGGAGTTGCATAAACTACACCAGTTACAAATAGACTATGGTGAGTTTGGGTGGAAGATTTGTTGCCTTATAGTACAGCATCATCACCAGAATCACGTTTGGCTATTAATGTTGATAAATATATCACATAAGACTCCCAAATTCCACATTTTGTTTCATCAGCGACAATATTTCCAGTATATTTTACTGAAGATAAGTCTTCCTCATTCGGGTCAATCTTTTGTGAGATGGCATACTCAGATTGATGATATGAGTTTCTTTCATTCAAAAGAACAGAAACCCCAGGCACTTTTATATTCGGAAACAATTCAAGAGATTGCTAGATCTTCCTCACCAGAATCTGAGATGCCTCCCCCAGCTCAGAAGTCAATACTGTGACTGCTATTGCCTCGAAGAGTTGTTTGTTGAATACAGACCTGATTCACCTTGCTCATTTACATTTAATGCCAAAGATCAAGAAATTGATGTTTCTACAAGCATCAGATTTGCTTTAGCAACAAAAACCTTCACATATGCAGATGTTGTGAGGTGTTTTAAAACAAAACAAACACATTTTAAAACAAAAATCATCAGATTTCCTTGAAAAGAAAATGAGATGCTAGATCAAATATATTCATCAGAAAATGAGGGTACACAGGAATTTCTTGGCAATTGGATCAATGATTTGAGAGCTCACTCCCACAAATCCATTGCATCTCAAGTTAACTTAGTTCTGTTACTCCTGACTCACCTGTTCCCCTACTTATACCCCAGTACTGTGAGTATGATGTTGAGTACTCAGCAAGTAGGTCCAGTTCTCCAGTAGTAGCCGCATCAGATTGGGAATATAATGATCTTTGTCTTGAATTTGTGTTTGAAGAGATAAGGCCTGATTCTTCAATGTCAGTTATATTTGGCTTTGAGCTAGTCTGCAGAATCAATATCTTTTTAGATTGTTTGCTTGTTCAGAACTGGTTAGCAGAGTTGAGACAAATCTTCCCCAGAATCTGTTACATCTGTTGAGCAATGTTGTGTATGTTCTAACATTTTTTTTTGCCATTTGAGTTTCAACACTGACTATTACTCTGAAGGTAGACCTGCATCCTCCGCATCATCTCAGTCAATTTCATCAGACTCAGAGTTTTGTGGCTACTCTCAGCCTTGCTTTAACTACAAAACCTCATCCAACATACCCTGATGTTGTGAGGGGTGTTTCCAAACTCAAACTACCAGGGTCTAGTGTTAACAAGGAAGTTATTGATGGTATAACACTTTTGGATGACAATTTAATAGTTTTTAAATTTTAATAGCGCCTTTCAAGGGACCCAAGGATGCTTAACATATGAAGGGGACAGACAAGAACAAAAAAAAAATCACAGGTGACACAGTCGGGTGACAGAGTTAATTAAGACCATATGCCTTGTGAAATAGGTATGTTTTTAGCTGCCTTTTGAAAGTACCAATGGAAGCAGTGTTGTGGATCTCAGCCAGAGTTCCAGAGAGTGGGGGCTGCCACACTGAAAGCTCTGTCGCCAAAAGTCCACCGGCTGGTGCAGGGGGTGATGAGCAGGCCCGTGTCAGAGGACCACAGATTCCGGGATGGATTATAGGGGTGGAGGAGGTCGGTCCACCGAACTCCATATGTACGATCCTGTATACAAAGGAGACGCATCAAAAGAGACAACACTTGTGCAAACAGAGTGAAAACAGAGAAAGTCTGGCTTATGGTTACAATTTACATACTTCATCATCTACGGATTTGACTGAAATTATATCAGATCAGTCTTTATTCTTTGAGGGATCGCTTTCAAAACAAAGCAATGAGCATTTCAACAAGGATTTGTTTATACATTTCACAACAGAGCCAAACTCACCACTCAACACACAATCATGAGCCATGTCAAGAACGCATGCCAAAAATTGAGATTTAGTTCATTCCGTTAAGCCTGTCTCCTGAGTCATTAGCAATTAGTTTACCAAATTTCTCCACCAACAAACATGGCTTTCATCCTGTGTCCAATAGATTCATATTCACATGTAAAACTGCCTGAAAATGGTCATAAAAGAAGAGACAAAATGGTGGATAAACTTTGTGACATAATACCAACTGGTGTAATACAGTGCAACAGTATGACTTGGGAATCACAGTCATTGAAGAAAAACACTGGGACCAAGTCATTGTGTTGCAAGTCACAAGTAAGTCTCAAGTCGTTGCCCTCAAGTCCCAAGTCAAGAGGGGCGGCAGTAGCTCAGTGGGTAGAGCTGGTGGACAGAGGGGGTCGTCCACTAACCGTAGGGTCGGCGGTTCGATCCCCTCAATCCCCACTTCCAAACTGTCTGCATGTCGAAGTGTCCTTGAGCAAGACACTGAACCCCAACTTGCTCCCCGGGCGCTGAACATAGCAGCCCACTGCTCCTATGTACCATAGGATGGGTCAAATGCAGAGAACAAATTTTGTTCCCATATATGAGAATGACAAATAAAGACAGAAAGGTTCTCTCTTCTTAAAAACCGACAAGTCTCAAGTCAAGTCCTACAGTTTGAGTTTCGAGTCATTTCAAGTCCTATTAAGAACACATTAATAATATTTGCACAGATCATGTATGCTTTTAAGATCTGTATTTATCAAAACTTTTTTTGCGAGAACATTCTTCAAACAAATATTGATGAAGATCCCAAGAAAGCTTTTGTTCAGGGATGCCTGGAGACTTCTGACCAGGCTGCTCAGGAAACGGACTTGAGGCTTCAGTTTCTCACGGTGGTGATTGAGAAACAAGATTGATGGAATAACGGCACTGATTGTGACAACCTTCTCCCCCTGTGTCAAATCAGTTGCTTCTCCAAACAGCTTCAAGATGTCCACCAACTCCTTCAACAGATTTCACTCTTGTGGTGTGAACGACAACTCCTTATGCCCAGCATTTTCTAGAACAGCAGCCTTCACTTGCCTCAGTGTTGAGTTCCATCTTGTGTTGACTGCAGCAGGGATGCCTTTCTGTTCCCCAAATTCACTATCAAACACATCTTTGAACGTTGTGCTTGTGTGCAGCAGTGAGCTAAGTACCGTTTGCTGATCTTCCACGGTTAAGTCACACCAAAGCTCAGGGTCATCATTCTCTTGGGGAAGCACAGAGAGTACCTTTGGCATGCAGCATGCTGCTGCTAGCAACGAGAAAATTGATGCCCCGACAGCAGATGAGCACGGCACTGAGGTTCTCAGCACCATACGCTCATTGAAAAAGGATTTCACAGAGAAATTCGAAGATGTGCTGGCTAAGTGGACTCAAGAACGAATTACAAAGCCAAGCTAACAGGATAACAGAAACCGAAGACAGAATTGGGAGGGCTGAGGACGATCTACACGCTATGCACGGCACTATTAAAAAGCTGAAAGAGAAATGTGCTACGCTGGAAACGAGAGTAGAAGAGCAGGAAAATAGAGGACGTCACAACAATTTAAGAATCATTGGCATTTCTGAAAGAGCTGAGGGTCAAGATATGTGAGCTTTTTTAGAAGGATGGCTACCAAAAGCTCTTGGCACGGACACCTTTCCCACCCCTCCCGTGATCGAGAGAGCGCACAGGATAGGACGACTTATCGCTGGCCAGGATTCAAAGCCAAGGGCAGTAATTATGAGATTCCTCAACTACAGAGAAAAAGGAAAAGTTATCCGAGCAGCCCGAAGACTGGGAGACGTGCAGTTTGAAAACCACAGCGTCCGATTCTACCCGGATTATTCAGCGGAAACTCACCGGCAGCAGCGGCTCTTCGACGCAGTGAAAAGGCAGCTACAATCCATGGGTCTCCGCTATGGCATGTTTTACCTGGCCATCCTGGTAGTCACACACAACGGTCAGCGACATTCATTCACGTCGTCCCCGATGCCGAAAAGTTTGTCCAAAGCATAAAGGCAAATGCCGCATCCACACCAGGGCCGGACGTTGAATAGACTGAACAGAATATGCTACACCGTGACTATCCCGACACCTGCTGTTTCCATGCAGCCAGAGGTAAACAACCTCTGGCCGAGTAAGGCAGAGTAACGACATGATGATTGACAGGCTGTGACAAGCTATTAATGTGGTACCCTGTAATGTTAACTGCCAGTCGAATTATGCGGTGCAATACTGAAAATGATTTGTTCCTAAACGGCTGCTTAAAGATGACCAGACACCCAAATATACAAATGCATCTGATTTATAATAATATAATGACGACGAATCTCAGTTTGTTTGTTATCTGTCTTTTTTCATTTATTTATTTATTCTTTCTCTCTGGCGAAGCTATTTTACTCTGTCATTTCTTATCTTCTTATTTGATAATAGTCTAGATATGTTGCCATGCCAAAAGGCAAGATCCGTATGTTCTCAGAAATGTTCGTGTGAAACGGTCTGACTATTTAATAGTTTGCTGGAGCCCTCGGAGGAATGGGGCTCATAAGGCTCTTACGTCACACTGCTCCTCACTACGAGGATCAGATGTCTAAAATAACCGAAGTCTGTAGTTACCTAAGGGGTTACAATTATGTATTTCAGTTGGGGAAATGCATAGGGGTTCTCAGGGTTTTTACCTTACTGTATACATGTGGGTACTGTTTTTTTTGGGGTTTTTTTAATGACCGTTTTCTTCCTTGATAATAAGAGAGGCAATGTTGGTTGTCATGTGGTGCCCTGCTGCATAGTCACTTTTATGCTCAATGCTGGAGAATTAAAAAAATGCAATCACATAGAGCTATAAATTCAATTCAACTAGAAAATGGAGACCACACAGTGGATCCAATTGAAATGAACTCCTCCTTTAGAACATTTTATGAATCCCTTTATCGATCAGAATATCCAGATGACACACAGTTACAGTCAAAATGTTTGGACAAACTAGACATTCCAACTATGACAGACCACGATAAGCCTAAACTGGACAAACGTTTAACGGTTGATGAAATGTCAGAAGCTGTGCGTAACATGAGAAGTGGAAAGACCCCAGGTCCGGATGGGATCCCCATAGAAATCTATAAATTGTTCCCAGATAAATTGCTCCCCCCCTGCTAGAAATGTTTGAGGAAGCATATGAGTCAGGAATCCTACCTCCATCCCTACGAACTGCCCTAATCACCCTGGTCCCAAAGCCCGACAAACCACCTACAGAAAAGGGATCTTATCGTCCTCTATCCCTAATGTGCTGTGACACAAAAATACTCTGTAAGGCAAGGAGGCTAGAGAAGTATGTTCCATCCCTGATCCCTAATGACCAGAATGGTTTTGTTCTAGGACGCCAAGCATTTCACAATATACGCAGACTATTAAATATATTATATGAAAAGCATGATGCTAAAGATAACGCAATCCTGTCGCTGGATGCCGAAAAGGCCTTCGACAGGATTGAATGGAATTACCTGATGGAGGTCCTGGCAAGATTTGGATTGGGAGACAGTTACCTTAAATGGTTGAAGCTCCTATATACAAATCCAACAGCCGAGATATTGACAAATAACCAGATATCCCAACCATTTAGATTACACAGAGGCACGCGACAACGCTGCCCCCTGTCCCCTCTCTTATTTCTGTTTGCTATTGAGCCACTAGCCCTGGCCATCCGGCAACATCCAGGAATCCTAGGGGTGAAAATAGAAGAAACGGAGCATATAATTTCACTCTTTGCGGATGATATTATTATCTATTTGTCCAACCTGGCATCATCTATATCAGCACTAGTTAGTTTAATAGAATCTTTTGGGAAATTCTCAGGATATAAGGTTAATAACTCCAAATCCACTATTTTGTTTTTGAATAAGAATGAGAGGCAAAACCCACAGATCATGTCACCCTTCTCAGCCTCTCAAAAGGGTTTTACATACTTGGGGGTCAATATTGTTCCAGAAATAGAAAATATTGTCCCCTCTAATTATGATCCTTTAGTACAGTCCATTACTGAATCTCTGAATAGATGGATGTCCATGCCCATCTCCATGTTAGGCCGCATTAATGTTCTAAAAATGTCAATTTTGCCCAAATTTCTTCATCTATTTCAATCTATTCCTCTGCCACTTCCACAATCCTTTTTTTGTAAACTCAGAAAGCTGTTCTCAAATTTTATATGGAGCAACAGGCGTCCAAGACTCCGGCTCTCCCTATTGTATCTATGATGACCTATGATGGTGGTGGACTTCAAGTCCCTAATTTACAATGGTACTACTGGGCGGCACAATTACGTACTGCAATGTTTTATTTCTCTGCTTCTGATCCTCCAGCATGGCTAACTATTGGACATACTACAACATCAGGTCTACCTCTTCAGTTATATTTGTATTCCAAATTTAAGAAGCAGACAAAAAACCCTTTTGTAAAAAACACCCTCTCCGTTTGTCATGAGGCGCACGCCTATACTGGGGATGCACCCAAGCTTTCTGAGTTTGCCCCAATATGGGGTAATGATAACTTTATACCTGGTAGAGTGGATAGTGGATTTAAACAATGGGCTAACAGAGGTTTATGTAAAATAATGGACCTATACATAGACAGGAATCTAATGACCTTTGATCAATTGGTCTGTAAATATGACATACCCAGAAATCACTTCTTTAAATACTTGCAGTTAAGGAGTTTCATAAAATCGCAGGCTCACTCCCTGGATAGACCTTCCATGTCAGTTATAGAGTCATAGAATATGTTCACATCATAGAATAAATCTGAACAGCTAAACAGTTGACTGATACTAACCTTGGAATATCAACTTTGTTCCCTGAATTACTTGGATTAGACTTTCACATAAATGACAATGACACAAATACAGCAGTTGTCAATTGTGTGATAATACAGGTCCCTTTTTACTGATTTTATACAACAAGATTCCACTTTTTTTGTCTTTGATATTGCAGTCTTTTTGGAGTATTGCTACAAAAATACTGCTACAATACTTTTGTTAGTATTGTAGCAGCTGAATGTATCATAAGAAGCTATGATACATTCAGCTGGGTTTTCCCTTATTGTATCAGTCACTTGAACACAGGCCATAGTCAACGCCAAAATAATAAAACTCGCTGCTTACCATGTCTCTCTCTCATCTCTCACTCTACAAGCAGAAACAACACCTGTCCTCTCTCACTTTCAGCCAATCATAGACACACTATCTCACACAACTCCATGTCATATGTAGATGATATGTGATATCTGGCTTCACAGTTCCCTGAACATGGAACCCGTTCACTGACATCAGTAATTGCCTTAATTTAACATTTTGCCTTGGCTTAACATCACACAGTGGCCCCATAACATGACGGTTCACATAATCAACCCAATCCGTTACACTATAGAGGCCCTTCTGTCTTGACATTGATTTCTCCATCTGTTCTTTCATGCTTCATTTGACTTTCTATAAAATCATTATTTTGGTTGTATGGTATTTTATATATATATATATATATATAATATTTTATATAATATATTTCATACCGTCCTGTCAGGAAACATTTATAAATGCATTTCACCTATTTTCTCACCCTTGCAAGCCAGAATTAATTAATATACAGTATGTTACAGAATATCATAATTAGGTTTTCTTGGTTAAAGTCTCTTACTTTCTCTTTTAAGATTGGACCCATAGCTACTTTCTAAGATCAAAATAGTACATTTTCTAAAATGCCCCACAGTCAGGCCAGAAATTATAATGGATGACCAGGTGACTTCACGTAGCATCATCAGTTGAGTCATCTGCCATCTGAACTACAGCTGGATGTCCCTCATATGGATGGAGGAGGTAGGCCATTATTAAAGAATCAAGGAAAAAAGAACAAAACGAGTCAATACCCTTGTCATGCATGAAGGGACAATAAGTCTATTAATGTCAGAGACTAAACATCTCCAAAGTTGTGGTTCTGCAAGCACGTCACAGAAAGCTTATCAAAGATAAAGAGAGCAAATGTTCATTGCCGGCAAGATAGTTCTCACTTGGCAAAGAATGCTTCTAAAGTAACAGTCATGAGGTGTGAATTTGACTGGCCATTTGACTCAAGCTTCAACTAATTCTAGTTCTAGTAGCTTGACTGTGGCACGTCTATGTTGGAGCAGTCCTATTAGCAACTAAAGCCCTTACAATGTAGAGACACATCATAACACCATAATAACACAATATTCTACTGACACATGGTGTCAGTAGCATGCGTCAACCTGTACTGTGAAGCTTTAAGGCTGAGTATCCCCTGTGTTGGTTGGTGTGCTGCTTTAAAGGTTCAACAAATGTAAACTGGTACTACTGGTGTGATATTTAATATTCATTATATAATATTCGTATAATATTGGTGCAGAGGGCGGCATAGCTCAGTGGGTAGAGCGGGTCGTCCGTAACCGGAGGGTTGGCAGTTCACTCCCCACCTCCAACTGTCCACATGTCGAACCCCACAAATGTACTGATTGTAAGTCGCTTCGGACAAAAGCGTCTGCTAAATGCCCTTCTTCTAGTGTCAAAATACAGAAATAAGGATTGATTCTGTGGTGGCTGTGGGTGTACATGCTTAAAAATAATACATAGGATGCTTGTGAAATATAATTGTGGTTGACCTAACCTAAAAGCTATTATATATAAATCAAGGTGCATGCTAGGTACGTCATTTAATTGTCATTTCATATTTGTTAATTTTTTTTCCATTCCACTCCATCATCTCTTACAGGTATCCACAGGGTCATCATTAATGAGAGATCGTTCACAATCAGAACATAACATTATTTTAGAGGAGTGTCAACTCTCGGCAACTGAAATGCCATCATTGATATTTGAGATACTCGAATCACTTTCCCCTGAAAGTCAACCATCTGCACCCGAGGTACACAATCCTATTACAACAGACTCAAGTACTTTTCAACCTCAGGAGAGGGAGGAAAAACAACCACCAAGCCTTGAACCAAGCTATGATTTTAGCCATATGCCTGCTGGTGACGACAATGAGGATGATGAATCGGTCATGTCCACTGAACAAACTACACCACCAAAGTCCAGCTTAACTCATCTTGATCAGTTGCTGTCTGACTTTGAATTTGAATTGAAATTAAGACCTGAAACTCTTGACTTAGAAGCAGCCATATCCAGTGATGAATGTCCTGAAGCTGAGCAACAGTATCTTGAGTTTGATGACATTTCAGGAGATGAATTCCCTGGAGAAAAGCGCAGAGACAATGAAGCCATGTCATCTATTTTAAACAAGGAGGAACTTTCTGATCAATTTACCCCAAAAGACTCTGTACATGATGGTTTTCCAAGTGAGGCTGGAAGGAAAGTACCTAGAAACACCCCAGATTTAATTATAATCTCCTCAGAAAGAAATCTAGTTACAGTGGAAGAGGTTAGTTATCATAACTTGGAGCAAAGTCATTCTGTAAACACTGAAGAAGTTTTGGCATCATCCCCTATGAACAGCTTATCAGAAGGGGTGTTTCCATCAAACCTGTGTGATGTAAGTTCTGATACCTCTCTAGATGGTGCAGAAATGACTGAGGAATGTGGGACTGATCTGCCTGCTATTAACGAAGAAGATGAAGAACAAATGTCTGAAATTGGTGGTGAAATTAAAACATTGTGTGAATCCACTCTTCCATTGAATCATTCTAATTTTAGTACTGAAGAATCCCGATATATACGCGACCAAGTGTCACACATGTCGGAGATTACGCCACCTGAAATTACAGAGCTCTCCTCTCAGTCTCCAGCTGCTTTGACTTCCCAAACATCTGAAACTGTAACAGCTAACAGACACTTTCACTTTGAGGAACTGACACTTTACACCTGCTCAGGTACATCGCTTTCCTTAATCAAGGAAGAAAAACATCTTTCTACAGCTGAATCTCCAACTGAGACTGGAGCAGAGACAGCCTCAGCTCTCAATGATGACATCAGCCTCCCGTCTATGCATGAAGAGATCTACGACCCCGAACCTCCGACCTACGCAGATGTTGTGCATGGTGTCAACTCGGATCCAGAGGCTTACTTTGACTGCAAACAGGCCTCTTCTGACTCATCAGAGACTGAGGCTCGTGATGCTAAGAGAGAGAGTAGATCACAGAGACGACAGCCTGACAATCATTCTAATTGGGGAAGAATAGAAAAACAAACAGTTAAATTTAAGGACACTGCTATTCAAAAATGTGAGTCAAGAGTGCTGTTGTCTTCTGGGAGTGAAGATTATGAAGATGCGTCATATGTGTACGAGCCTTCTGAGGACATTTATGTAGAGAGTGATATTGTTCATTCTCACAATGCTAATGATGAGGATTCTGCATTCTATGAAGCTTCACAAAAACGACCCACTTGGGGAGGGCCAGAGTGTCTTAAAGAAGATACATCTCTGGCAAGGGTAAGATACAATTTGGAAAATCCTGCTAACTCGCAAAATCCCAATGAGCTTCGCTGTGCAAAATACCCGCTCCAAGGAATGGCTGCTTCAATATTACTCTCTGGTGTCCTAAGTTCAACCCTAAACGCCTTTAGCCCTGTTATTTTTCCTTTGTTAATTAACTCTTAATCCTACTAACCTCTTGCATGGTGTTTTATCAAAATGTTTTTTTACATATTATACTCCAAAAAATGTTTGTTTCACCACGTTGTACAGGTCTCTTGTATATCACAGATATTATTAAATATATATACTGTATATATGTATACAGTATGTATAAGTGGTTTGATTGTATTACTGGACAGTTAGAGGAAACATTATTAATATATTTGTATGCATGGTGTGATTTTAAACTGGGCTGTTATAACATGTCTCATTTTTTGGAAATTGTCATTGTACTCTATGTTCTCTGTATACATATTGTTGGTAAACAATGCATAAACCATTACAAATCTGTGTTGCCTGGTTAGGAGATTGCTGATGAACTTCAAGGATCAATATCAGAATGTTCAGATGAGAATAATCTGACCACAAGAATAGTGCGAAGAGTTGTTATTCAGGTATCGGTGTTAGCATGGTCTGATGTAATTAGCTGAAAGAGCATATAAAGTACATCAACCACACCTACTCAATGTGTTTCCATGTAGTTTATTTTTGTGGATACAGCTAAAAACACAATTTCTCATTCTTCTTTCTTATGAGGTGTCCTGATATAGCAGTGTAGCAGAGCCATGCTTGGACAGTATCGGCAACAGAGCTATGTGGCACAACATTCGAGTAACTGACTTACCTTTTTATTTTTAGGCTGATGAAATCCCCATGCTCCCTCAATCTATAACAGAAGAGAAGTACACAGATGAAAACGGACATGTTGTGTTCAAAAGGGTAATGCATCTTCATTTAAAAGTGTATGTGTAGTGTAATGTAGTTTGAGCATTAAACCCCAGTAGTTACATTTGTGTCCAATTCATGGTCTGATCAATCGATATCACCTTCCCCAGGTGACACGTGACGTCAGCCGTAAGTGTGTGTCTGCTGATGGTATGGAGTATGAGGAGCTGTCTGTCCTTGGAGCACCCCAGGGCTCCATCGGTATAGTGCTGGGAGACGACTACTCCAGCGAAGGAGACCAAACCAAGGTATGCACGTGTGTTTGTGTATGCATGGGAAATTGGCATGGACATTGGCTCGATGGCTTTATAGAAAATATATAAATATGAAGAAAACCAATACTACTATCCAACAATACCATCACTTTGCAACCCGACTTCCAGGTGACCTTCTCTGAGCGTGAGGCTGAGGTGGCAGGGGATTGTCAGGTTTGGACTGAGAGGACCACGGTGGTCGAGGGCCAGAGGACGTTGGTACACCACGGTGACTCCTCTTTGACATCTGACATCCCCTCAGCTCAGGACGACTTCCAAAAGGTTTATCACATTTTCTATTCGCCACCTTATTATGTTGCTATATGGTGTTATACTGGTGACATGTTTACCCAATGGCTTATCTTAGGCTAAAGCTGATTACCTGGCTTTACTATGATTACCATTCCCCTTTTAGAAAAGAGATTAAAGGAACAATTCACCAAAACAATAGAATACCGCCCAAAATGTACAACATTTAGCAATCAATATTTGCCATATATTGCCAAAATTGTGTAAGCAGGCATTATATTACTCATTACTCATATTACTTACAGTACTCAAATCTGTAGCTCAGCAGTAGATTACATTTACTTTTAGGGCATTTAGCAGATGCTTTTGTCCAAAGCAACTTACAATCAGTACATTTGTCATACATTTGTGGGGTTCAGTGTCTTCTTCAAGGACACTTCGACAGTTGGAGGTGGGGATCGAACCGCCAACCTTCCGGTTAGTGGATGACCTGCTCCATCCACTGAGCTACTACCGCCCTCCTAAAGTCAGATATCATACATTTCCAACTCCAGTGCCTGCTTTGGCTGCATGAACCTGATCAAATTGATAAGATGATATCTGACCTTCACTTGCTGCTCTCAATATTTCTAACACAGAATCACAAGAATCACAATCAGAGTACATGGTACCCATATTTGATATGGCTAGCGGGCAGCTGCTGTGAACTGATTCTATAATCGGACCCTGCACAAACTGCCTAAGCCCTCTTTGTGTTGAACAGTTGGCAGGGTTCAACCCAGGGGGATGTGATACATCCCCAGACCAGTTGGTCTGTGGGGGATCAGTTTTTTTTCGATACATAAATTAAAGCCATTTAATGCTCATCCCAACCCTCCAAATGCTTCCTGATCAACTCCTCAAGAACAGTGGGTGTGGGACAGGCAAGGAAAGGGATGAGAACAGGGTGAAGGTTTAAGGTTCATATTAACTGTTCCAGGAATTCTTCTTCAAATGCCGTTCCTTATTTATGAAATTATGTAGGCCGCCTGTAGAACGGCTAGATGACAATGTTGTCATGAAACTGGCCAAACCTTTTTAGTTAGAAATGTAACAACTAAGAATGTATTTACTTCAATTGTACTGGCAAATAACCTTTGAGCCCACAACACTATGAAATTTTTTTTATGAATACAACAATGAATAAAAGGCACAGAGAAATGTCCAAACACACTGGACATTTGCTCATTGCCTGTTCCAGCACTTAAAAGACAACAGTGTCCTGGTGCCAGATCTACAGGGGACAAAACTGTTGACAATGAACTCAGAACTCAGAATGGCTGTGGGTGTTGCTTAAATGCACTACCAAAACAATACAAATCAAGTGCTAATGCCAGCAGAGGTGGTTGTAGGACTAGACCTTTAGGGGGGTCAGCCCCTAAGACGAATGTAACATGCATACAGTGTCCCCCCCCACCCCCGCTTAATCACAATAAAATTACTACATTCATATTTTTGTTGTATGATATTTACATTTACAACAAGAATCATTTTAATGAGCTTCTAGTAGACTAACATTGTAGAGTAGCATTGAGTTTTACACAGCAAGAAATAATATGGAAATTATTTCACCATTTCACTTTGTCAAACCTCAACTCAATTAGATAGACAATGTTCCCTCAATTCAATTAGATACACAATGTTCCCTTCAGAAGCCCCCTAATTAGTTTGGTTGTCTGTTGTGGTGTATACTAGTAATAGTTCAGAATGAACAATCACATATTTCATAAATAATACCTGTTTTAGTATATTGACTAGAACTTTAAAAGAATGCAAGTAAGAAAATTAATGCAAAGCAGATATGTGGACAATTATAAACAACATTGTTTCAATCCCTGAACCACATTGGGACAGTCCCCCATATTATCAAGCAATGAAGGAAGATTAATATATTACAGATATTGTCAAATCAGGTCCTCCCTCCAATCTGTGCACATGGGCAAAAACCAAACTAGTAAGAGATAATGATCTCAGACTAAAAACAACTAAATAAAAAAGACTGCATGAGTCATGCAGCATTTTTTTATGCTGTACAAGTATGGCCTATATGGCATTATTTACATTTACGGCATTTGGCAGACACTTTTGTCCAAAGCAATTTACAATCAGTACATTTGTCAGACATTTGTGGGGTCAGTGTCTTCCTCAAGGACACTTTGACATGTGTGGAAGTGGGGATTGAACCGCCAACCCTCTGGTTAGTGGACGACCCGCTATATCCACTGAGCTACTGGCAATTTTAGGCTTTTTAAGAGTGCTGCACAGCTACATTTAATGTTAATATATTATTATTATTCATAATTTCCAAAAATATTTTTTAGAAGACGAAGTAGGTAATGAATATCATGGTAGTTCAAAAACACAAGCATGTTTAAAAACACATGCAAGAAAGAAGCCATTACTTTTTCTTAAAAAAGTGGGCAAAACGTGGACAAAACATTTTGTGGTCAGTGATCCAGGTCAAGCCATATTTAGAATGTTATGAAGAGTATGGGGTTTGTATGGGTTTGGGACTTTTTACAAGCCATTTACAAGTGAAGTCGATGCAACCTGATTTGCACATTTTGGTGAATCCACTGCGATTCACAGTAATAACCTATTTGACCCAATGTTTTCCAATTTTATTTGCCAAAGTTTCCTCGTACTTGTGTTTTAAACTGCCATGAAATTCACTACCTACTTCTTCAAAAAAATATTTTGGGAAATTATGAATTATAATTTATATATATATATCTTTTGTTAATATTAAATGTAGCTGTGCAGCACTCTTAAAGAGTCTAACATTGCCAATTGTTGCCAGTTGTAATAAGCACAGCAAATTCAGTCAAATCACGTGTGTCTTGGGAAGCCTGAAAGATCGAACAACTCTGCTAAAGAGAATTACCCTACCATTTATTTGTATATATTTTTTTTTTCTGGATTAAAATTATGATTTAAATTGTTGCATGCTCGCATATACAGTAGGTCTAATCCATTTAAATTTGTAGTTGTATCAAAACATAGTAGGCGTGTGATCACTTACCAATGAAACCAAAATTACCAAAGCTTTTCTGTAACATTGATTATAGAATTGATTGATTGGGTGATATGTTTGACCAATGTATACTGTATATCCACCAAATGTGTGGTGTTTTTATAATTTAAATCATTGTTACCAATTTGAGGTGACGTATATTGTCCTGTACAATACAATATGTTTGAAGTCGATCTATCTTGCTGTTTGACAAATTTCACAGATTTTCTCCTTTTATTTGCTCCCACAGGCCCTGGAATACATATATGGTTTTTAAAAAAAGTAGAGATTCCTTATGTGGTAGAGAGGTATATTGTCACAGATGATGGGACTGTGGTCCAGAGGTTTGTGTTGGCTTGGGCGCATGCATGTGTGATCTGTTTATATGAACATTTTAGGGTAGTCTTTTGTGTTACAGGGTGTACAGAAATGTTACCTCCAGTATTTCTCTGAAGAGTCTTGGTCAGTGCTTCCTGTGTGTGGTTCCCAACTGATTATGCCTTAGATTGACACATTGAATTAACACATTATTATAAAGAACAATGTGTGGTGTGTGATCCTCCAATCATAGGTAGGTTGATATACATCAGTAGATGCACTAAGACACATCATCAGTGATGGAACCTGGGGTCATCGGGTCTTTCAACATCATACACCCTTACCCAGGTGACCCAGCCGGGATTGATCAAGTCCCGACTTGTGTCTAAGTAGCATGTACCCACGGATCGCCCCTCTTGATCCACAACCATCTAGAGGCCTTCTCAGCTGCCTCTGTGATGGTTTTGATGGCCTTTCTCTGGCGTGCGCCTGTGATTCCAAGCAGGCTGAATGCTTTGCAGAGAGATCGCGCTGCAAAGCCTCTACAGCCCACCTCTATTGGCACACACTGGGCACGCCACCCCCGTCTGCGGCACTCCCCCACTAAGTCGGCATACTTACCACGCTTCCTCTCATTGGCCTCTTCTATGCGCTCCTCCCAGGGAACTGTCAGCTCCAGTAGGACCACCTGTTTTATTAAATCTGAGAACAGAACTATGTCTGGTCTCAGGGTGGTTTTCGCGATGTGCTCTGGAAATCTGAGCTGCTTCCCCAGGTCGGCCTTCATCTGCCAGTCTGGTGCGGTTCCAAGGAGTCCCACTGCCCCCCTAAGCTGGGGCTTAGGCTTCCCCCCTGCTCGGACAAAAGCAATCGCCTGCCTTGCTGGTCGGGAAGGCTTGTTTTGGGTGATGCAGGTGAAGATAGTTTCTGCATGCATATGCATGCATATTGTCTATCTAGTGTAACGCAGTATATGGGCACATTTTTCCTTAAATGTGGAACACATTTGAATGACCCTCTTTAGTTTTTAGTGAGTTGGTATATTACATTTATACTGATTAATTGCATGAATAATTAATCGTCGGGTCCATAATTATGGGTTGAACAAGAAACCGTGCTCTTGTGGAAGTTTCTCATTAATTGTAAATTAGTTTCTCATCAGATTGTTGTAAAGTTCAACAATCTGAACTTTAACAAACCTTCTCACTGTGGCTCTCCTCATTACAGGGAGTTCCTGTTCGCGGCGGCTAAATCATTAGCATATTTGCTGTATATCCCGTATGGAAAACAGCCATTAGCCACAGCGCAGACCTCTAAACTGCGAAACCACCACTATGTTGTGTTTCCACCTGAAGCACGGCTGTAGAGTCCGCCGCCAGCTGCACGTTTAATATTTTCCGAAGAATTGTCCGTGTACTTTTATCGCTACTCAGAGCCAGTGCACCATACACTGAATGCTAATCCCATTCAAATTAAAAAACATCCTCTCCCCCGCACACACACACACACACACACACACACACACACACACACACACACACACACACACACACACACAGACACACGCAGCCTTGCAATTAACGTTGGCGTGTGTATTCATCAGGGGATCAGAAATGCGTGCTCACAATAAGGACCTTGTAACCTCAACACCCCTGTTGAATTCTTGTATGGAAA
>OMKI01043193.1:0-10622 GCA_900302315.1 Phycis blennoides
CGTGGTGAAGGCCCTGCGTCTTCTCCTCCTCCGCCATTCTTTTTTCTGATTTTAATATCCCCCGTGTGTGTGTGTGTGTGTGTGTGTGTGTGTGTGTGTGTGTCTGTGTGCGTGTGTGTGTGTGTGTGTGTGTGTGTGTGTGTGTGTGTGTCTGTGTGTCTGTCTGTCTGTCTGTCTGTCTGTCTGTCTGTGTGTCTGTCTGTCTGTCTGTCTGTGTGTGTGTCTGTCTGTCTGTCTGTCTGTGTGTGTGTGTGTCTGTCTGTCTGCCTGTGTGTGTGTCTGTGTGTCTGCCTGTGTGTGTGTGTGTGTGTGTGTCTGTCTGTGTGTGTGTGTGTCTGTCTGTCTGCCTGTGTGTGTGTGTGTGTGTCTGTCTGTCTGTCTGTCTGTCTGTGTGTGTCTGTCTGTCTGCCTGTGTGTGTGTGTGTGTGTCTGTCTGTGTGTGTGTGTGTCTGTCTGTCTGCCTGTGTGTGTGTGTGTGTGTGTCTGTCTGTCTGTCTGTCTGTCTGTCTGTCTGCCTGTGTGTGTGTGTGTGTGTGTCTGTCTGTCTGTCTGTCTGCCTGTGTGTGTGTGTGTGTGTGTCTGTCTGTCTGCCTGTCTGTCTGTCTGTGTTGCCACCACTCCGCAGGGCTCCCAGCAGGGCGGGTGTCCTGGGCCTCTGGCTCCATGTGTCAGCCATCTCTCTTCTCTCCGTCCCTAAAGCAGCCATCGACTGTGTGGTGGGTGCGTGGGGCGCCTGGTCCCCGTGCACGTCTCCCTGCGGCGTGGGCAGCACCCAGAGGACTCGCCAGGTGTCCGTCCCGCCCAGGAACGGAGGGACACCCTGCCCCGACCTCCGGCAGCGGCGCGGCTGCTATGGAAACGAGGCAGTGTGCAGCACAGCTAAAGGTGAGGAGAGGGTTGACCCTTACTGCAGGGGCGCGTGTGGAAGCTGCTATAGGAACCCCGCAAGGCAGAACCTAAAGAACCCAAGAACCCAAGAACCCAAAGGAGCGCCCCTCCCTCCATACTTTTCACCCCGCCATTGAAAGTTTTTTGCGTTCATGCACCTTTAGCAACTTAGAGCTTTTATAGCTTGAACACCTCTTATGTACATGCTAAAGTTAGTATAGAATATGTGTGAATATGTATATGAGTCTTTTATGGTTGATACTGTTACAGAGTGAACTTTTATTTTTAATCTTTTATTATTATCTCTTTTATGTTGGTGTTCACTGTCTTCCCTGCAGCTACATCATATCAAAAGCATCTGCTAAGTTCTCCTATTGTTGACGTTGTGACCCAACTTGACAGACTCAAGATAAACATCTTGGGTCTGGAACAACATGGTGTTATCAGTTAAAGAAATCCACATAATTGCTAACAAGTGTTGTATCTTAAGTCTACTCAAGTTTACAAGCAACAATGCACCATGAGTGCGTATTTCCCGACTCAAACTTGCAATAAGGTTATTTAAGGGTCTTTGTTTGCGATGATCTATGACTATTTACGTTTCTGTTTGTTTTTGTGTTATTGTAGAGGTGGCTAAAATCCTGCCTGACTCCTTCAAGCGGATCTTCAAGGACCCGTGGAGGCGACCACACATGCTGATGCAGGAGGAGAAAGCCAGGTAGGCAGAGAAGCATCACCATGTGACTACAGAGCCACGCTGCCTCCACTGCTCAGGATGGCTGATATGCAACAAAACCTTCTTAAGGCTCATGTCAGATATGATTTGTGTCATGAAGAACTCTGACACAATTGGAATTCATGTGAGATTCTCAGATATTGTTTTGAATTCGGCCTCAACAACGCAGAGTTCCAGAGGAGCAGAGATGGAATGGTCAAGGCCAGGCGACCTCAAATTACCGCTAGAGATTATTTTGACTGGAGAAGATGAACACTGCTGAGTATCTGCAGGATGACCTTTAATACATGGGATGACCTTTGAGCTGTGCTGATTGTGGTACAAGCACAGACGTGCTCACAGACACAGACACACACAGACACACACACACACACAGGCCAGAGTGTTTCACTCCAATTAAAGCGGACATCGGATAGCTTTGTTTTCCCCGAGACACTGAGCTCCAGGGGTGGAGGAGACATGACTCATACATGACAGCATTAGGCTGATTTTACATAAACATCTGGTCCACCACTGACAGCTGTTGGGGAAAAGGACTGCCACATAATGTGGCACAGGCCATGGACTATGGTTTTAAAGTTTTAAACGTACAACTCTGACTGACTGGGAGAGGGAACAGAAAGAAAGTAATCCCAAAACATGATCTCGAAAGGTAATAAAAAAAGTGAAAAGCAAAAACAAAGTTACCTAAAAAAGTAATCCTAAACGGTAACCAGTACCTTTCAAACTAAAAAAATTATAATATTATAATGTAACTCTTGACATTTTGTTGATTTTTTGGGGATCTTTTGATGTGTGGTGCTGTTGAGCTCAACTGGTGATCCAAAAAAGTAATCAAATAAAGTAATGAACAAAAGTAATCCAGAAAAGTAATCTATACCTTTTACAACCTGGCTTGTTTGAATTTGTTTTATTATAGCCCCCGCCAAATGCTTTGGACAGGGTTCGAATGACACAGTGGCCTTTGGGGGAGCCCTATTTTTTACAGTGCGCACCACGACTTTCCAATTCACATGCCCCTGAATGTGTCAGGTCAGGCTTTCAGTGGAGCTGGTGACTCTTTCAGTGGAGCTGGTGACCCTTTCAGTGGAGCTGGTGACCCTTTCAGTGGAGCTGGTGACCCTTTCAGTGGAGCTGGTGACCCTTTCAGGGGAGCTGGTGACCCTTTCAGGGGAGCTGGTGACCCTTAGCTCCCCCGTAAGTCCAACCATGGCTTTGGAGACCTGCTTACCAGAAATACAAATGTCGGACCAGAAATACAGATTTGAAAACTTGAGATGAATCAGGGGTCAAGCTGTTAGACGTGACCAATCCAGAATAATAAGAATAAGAATCCATACAATAAAAATAGGTATCCACACACTAATCAGTGTAATAATACAGGCACTGTACGCAGAGCACAGCACATTGACAATATCCTCAGCAAATCTGATTACTTATGATTAACATGGCAAACAAGTTAGTAAAACTAAAATATAAAAAACAATAAACATACAGAAATAAAGTTTAGGAAGAAAGTGTTTTTTGTTGTTTGTTGCTAATGCATTTCCCTTAATTAAGGGTCTTTACGTTTCACCATTTTAAACATTGAAACACAATCTGTCATCAATGTCCTCTTGCAAGCCCCAGGGACAGGTGCTGCCTTCCAAATTAAGTTATTAACAGAGTCTTGAGGGAGCATTCAGTGAGAAATGCGAAGTAGGAGCCGTATTTCCTTTGGTGCCGACATCCCACTGGGAACGGTGTTTAGCCATAACTCAGTAGCATCATTGACCAAACAAACACAGCAAAAGCATTCTTAAGTCGGTGCCAAAAGTTACAGTGAACTGGAAAACACGCTTTCATGGTTGTTTTGGAAGCCAAGTAAAGGGCGTGGTAGAAGGTTGTGTCTGCTGGCGTGACCCCGCTGGAACGATAAACTGATCCTCCACGTCTGCTGTCAGGTCTCGGTCAAAGGGAACGTCGTTGGCTGGACTGCCACTGGAGCTGGGAACGTCTGAGGTCAAAAATGTTTGCAATGGCATGTGATTCTGGAGCATAACATGGGAGTTGAACAAGCGGTTCCAGTATGTTGCTTGCTACAACGCAGTGGGGGCTTCTGCATAAAATCACAACCAGCAGCTTTGTGATCCGGCTCAGTGTGAAACTGGATCCCTCTGATTTTAAGCACAACAAGCAACAACCAAAACGAAACAGGGGACTGGTAACCTGCAAACGCCCAGAGTAGCTGTTGCACTCGTTCACCAGCCTGTTCTTTCTTTCTCCTTTGCCCACAGTTACTGCGTGTACCTGCGGGTGAAACAGTCCAGCGCCGCATGCAAACTGAAGCTGTGGAGTGCCCAGCTGGTCCGAGAGAGGCTGGTGTGTGCAGAGTGCCAGAGTGACGCCATGTCCAAGGACAACCGCTGCAGCGGAGACGGCATCGAGAGCACCAGGTGAGAGCCCTGCGTCGCCACCAAAGACTCAACATGCGGACACAACGTTCTCAGCCTTCCCACTATGAATGGCATTGACAAAACGTGTCTCCTGGCCCGATGAGACAGACACGGGAAGACAGAATGAGGACGGCCCCCGACGTGTGGGGGTTAATCCACCCGAGGCGTGTCCACTCTCATAGTAGTAGAAAGTGGAAGGTGCGCAGGGTAAGGGACTCCAGCGAGTGACTACGATGTGACCCCTGTTGCAGGACCTTCTGGGCGGCTGCGTCCGTGCCGGGGTGCCACGGTTCCTGGGCGCGGGAGTCTTCGTCTGAGGGCTGTCGCTGTGCGCCATACTCGCTGCTGTTTGTGTGAGCAGCCTTGATCCCACCTCTCCTCTGGTGGTTCAGGGGTTCATGACCATGAACCCCTTTCTATACCCCAACCAGGCCGCCTGGACCCCCCCCCCCAGGAGATCAGCAGTGTCCTGCCATTTTCTACTTCGCCTCATACTCTCTACTCTGTATACACACGATGACTACGCCTGATAATCACAAGCACACACACACGTTCTTGCATTTAGAAATCAATATTCTTTTGCAGCCACAATTATTTCCATTTCTCCTCCAAAGCACAGAAATGCCTATATGCATTTTTACCTCTGACTCTTTGCTATCTACCTCCAATAATGCAACTGCATTTGATGCTTAATGTATAAATATATAAATGTCATATTTTGCTTTATACATTTTCTACTTATGAGTTTGTATGTGTAATGTGTCTCTGTAGCTATGATTATGTATATCCACCCGTCTATTTAGTCTGTCTCCTTTTCTAGATCTAGTTTGTTTTTACATTTCGCCACATTGATCATAACAAATCACCTTCATCTGAATGTACATGCCATCTTTGAATGTGTCAAAGCAGTCGACTCTCAGGTGTTCCAGCATGGAGTTTTTGTCTCCCCCACAAGGACATATCTGCCGTCAACAAGGCTGTAAAACTCAAAAAAGATGTCCAACCTAAAGCTACTTGGTGTTATGGTTATATAAGCTAGGATGGAAGAGATTCTGGTGACAAGGAGTCCAGCAGTTACCTTCAGATTTGGTTTCCCTCCTGTCTCCGCCTCATTAAAAAATAACAACCAAAAAACCCATTGACTTGAAAGGGGAGTTTTAATGACACTGCAGAAGTCACAGCTAGGCTCCCTGGCTGGAGACTAGCTTGTTGTTTCACTCCCTTTTCTCATTAGCAGACTCCATCTCCTCTCTGAGCGCATCTTTCAGTTCTGCAGGATGGCCAGAGTGTGTCAGCTGTCCCGCTGTTACATAAGGCCACTGCTGTGTGTTTAGCATGTCCACTAAATAACAGCCTCTGGCCAGTGAGCACATGTCTCTGGCTCTGGTATTCTCGCTGGAGGTTTCAGCTTCTGGAGACGGACCTGCCATGTCTTTCCCTTGTTTATGTGTATTTATTTATTTTCTTTCCAAGCAAGCAAGGATATTATTAGGGCAGCACTGCATTCTCTTGTACACTGTGGTACAAAAAAATACAAATAAACAAATATTCAGCCACTTTTCTTTCTGTCATGAATCACAGATAGTTTACTTATTATTAATTTGCATCACATTCATGGAAAGCTTTTGAATGTTTTCTTTCGTGACTTAAAGCGATAGAATGTCATCAACCACTGCAGTTAACATTGTTGGCAGTGGACACGGCGGCGCTGATGTAATGATACCCTCGAGTTTGGACCCGTGCTCATGTGGACCAATTACATGTTCAAAGGGTGTCTAGTGGGACGCTCAGAACAAAAAGCAAACATGAATCTGTTAACATATTCGGGGGGAATTCTTGGCATTTCTTGGCGTAGTAAAAATGGAATGTGAATTTGTATGAAATCACCCTGTGGGTATAATACTGGGTTATTTTCCTTTAATTCAGGGTTTGTTTAGACAGGCAGAAGGTGAGGTAAGAATGAGTGAAACTCTAGTTTCCCCGCTAAGCACCCTGTTAACCCAAACCCTAACCCAGCCCTATGCTCCTCAGAGACACTGGGCTGAAATCTTCTCTTTAAGTACAAAGTTTGTTATCCCTGATGTGTTCAATTCAGATAATTTCAGTGTTCCAAAGACTGACCCTGATATGGCCATCAGCAGCCAATGATGAAGACATCGATTCCTTACAATCGTGAGCCACGCGCTGATTCTTGATTCATACTTGTGCTAAGAACCATTAACCACTACTGGAAATGATGGTGACTGACCCAAACTATGGTTGTGAGCTGGTTACCTCTCAGAGTGAAACATCACCATCATCAGCCCCCCCCACCCACCCACCCAAACTCCCCTGGGTCAGCACAACCCATTCTTCCCTGGTTCTGCAACAGTGGTGCTGCCGTGTCAGTCCATGCAGCCCCTCTGAAGCTGGCTTTAACCCCCGCGTGGCCCAGTGCCGCTGAAGGCCCGTCTCTGACCCGGTGCCTGATTGGCCCCGACAGTGGTGTGTTCTGGGATTACGCGGCTGAAAAGAGCAGCATTCCATCCCGTCGGCCTTTGTCGCAGCGCGGCCATTGTTTGCTTACGGCAAGACAGCTGTTCAAAGAGCTGCCGGCCCCCACACACCCCACAGGGCCCGCCGCGTTTCCGCTCACCGCTGCCACCGGCCTGCGTAGACCGCTACCTTAAATGAATACACGTAAAAGTTTAGATATATAATTATTTTTGCATATGTATGTCGATGCATATACAAGATTAGAGCGAGTGTAGTCCTACATAAGGGTGGACATACAGGCAGAAGGCAGACAGATGGACAGGCAGGTATGCAGGCAGACAGACAGACAGATGCAGTATGCCAGTGAGTTTTCTATTTTTCTTCTTTCGTGCAAGTGTGTATCTGTAATTACCAGTGCGTCCTAATGAGGGCCCTGCAAGCAGCTGGGCCCACTCAAGAAGAATGCTAATGAAGGGCTAGGCTGGCTCTGGATGCAGGCGACGCACAGCAACACAGCTGGAAGACTGCAGCGCTAAAACACAGACTTCCCCTCGACTGCAGTGAGCAAATGAATGACAGAAGCTACCATGGCCGTGGCCATTCGAACTATGCTGGGTCACAAAAAGAAGGCGAAAAGACAGATCAAGGAAGCCTTATGTTTAACCATGATGTCAGTGTATGGTGGGGTTTGTGTTTAGTGGTGAATGGCTCAGTTTTGTTCTTTTGAAGAGCAAAGCTGAACCTCCTAAAAGAAAGAAGCAAAAGCTACATCGGCCAATGTGATGTTTTGTTATCTTGGATGTTACCACATCTATGGAGCTGATGTCCCACATTACCTGAGTTCAGGTAATGCTAAGCATTGTTATGATTTGATAAGTGCAAAATCAAGAGCCAATCATCAAAACTGATCTTTAATTTTTGCTACAAGACTTCTTGCCCCTAAACAATGGTTTGGATTTGGTCTGACATCATCTGAGTGGGCGTGGTCTGTCTATACAGGAAGTGTGCACAGTGCAAGCACATGGTAAATTCGGCAGCATATAACATTATATTGGTCAATGATAAGGCTGGAATTTAAATTAGATAACAACCTGTACTACTGGATCATAATGAAGTGGTTTAACCACTGGTTGAAACACACAAAAAAATAGGGTTAGAGGGGTTAGTGAGTACGATATCTCGTGGGAAGCTAAGAGTTGTTTTTTTTTGGACTCCTGATCTGTCTTTAGATGCTGTTTGATGTGCTTTCAAAGGGGTTTGGTTGAACAAAAATGTAAGATAGGATAAGGGGGGCAGAGCAAGGTATCTGAAGAACGGAACGTCGTGGTAAGATGGGAGTGTTTTGGACTGCTTATAGTCTGATTTGATGTGCTGTGAAAGGGGTTTGGACTGCTTATAGTCTGATTTGATGTGCTGTGAAAGGGGTTTGGACTGCTTATAGTCTGATTTGATGTGCTGTGAAAGGGGTTTGGCTGAACAAGATTTAAGATAGGGTTGGCTAATATAAGGGGGTGGCGCAAGATATCTCAAGAACGGAAGGTCTAGTGAAGATGCACTTGTACTCTTGTTCTTGTGCACTTTAATGCTTCTGCACTTGTGGTTGGACTGCATTTAATTTACTCTGTACCTGTGCAATGAAAATAAAGTTGAATTTAATTTAATATGCAATAATATCCAATCAATGATGGAAACTAACATTAAACATGATTAGGAGATTGGGCTTCAGGAGGCATAAATCATTTCAAGTGTGTCACCCTTTGGGTTTGTAAGAACTTGAGGAAGAGTAAGAAAGCATCCAGTGAAGAGACTTTTATTATTATTATTATTATTATTATTATTAATAATAATAAGTACTGATTTATTGCTGCTCCCATATTTAAAGCAGTGAGATGAATAATGACAATACATTTACATTACATTACATTTCATTACGTTACATTACAATAGCATCATATTTTCTGTTCTTTCCATCAGCCTGTTGATTTTAATTGGCATTAATCAGCATTGTCATTTGAATTGTTCCAACGATTCGTCCACTTGATGTTCACAGCCTGAGGTAATGACAATACAAACCACAGTACAGTAAGAAGTACACATTCACCGAATATACAGTATATCTGTTTGAAATCAACAGGATGATGGAAAGTAATCAAACGATATTGTCTATTGTCATTATTTATCTCACTCTGCTTATGGGGGCAGCAATAAGTCAGTACTTGACATGTCTCTTCAGCTGATGCTTTCTTCCTCTTCCTCGAGTCATTACAAGCCCAAAGGGTGACACAATGCAGAAATGATGTATTCCTCCTGACAGAATGAATGAATGAATGAATGAATGAACACCACAATAGTGAGTGAGGCAGACCCGGCGGGGCTTTAATGACAATACAAACATCACAGTACGGTCAGAAGGATGCAAACACGTCCGCTGAACATCAGCAGCAGGCTGATGGAGACCATCGTGAAACACCACGACGTTCATCTCCCTCTGCTTATTCCATTTGGGTTAATTTTTATGTTGATAGAGCACAGATTCACAACACACAAGTTATCACAAGACACTTTATATAGAGCAAAACTCTTTGATGTAATTTACAGAGAGCCAACAGAGTCCATGGGTCCTTCTGACAATGCATACTTACTGTACAATGTAACGGACAGCGACAGGAAGAGATAAATGTAGAGGTCACTGTAATGCTCAACATAGACAACAAAGTGAACACAACAGGAAGATGTGCACCAAGAGGAGGAGAGGAGGAGCCGTCCAGGAGGTACAGAGCGTGTGAGGAGGAGCCGTCCAGGAGGTACAGAGCGTGTGAGGAGGAGCTGTCCAGGAGGTATGGAGCGTGTGAGGAGGAGGAGGAGCCGTCCAGGAGGTACGGAGCGTGTGAGGAGGAGCCGTCCAGGAGGTACGGAGCGTGTGAGGAGGAGCCGTCCAGGAGGTACGGAGCGTGTGAGGAGGAGCCGTCCAGGAGGTATGGAGCGTGTGAGGGGAGGAGGAGCCGTCCAGGAGGTATGGAGCGTGTGAGGAGAGGAGGAGCCGTCCAGGAGGTATGGAGCGTGTGAGGAGGAGCCGTCCAGGAGGTACGGAGCGTGTGAGGGGAGGAGGAGCAGTCCAGGAGGTATTAGGTACACTATTAGGTACACTTATAGAGGGTATGTATTGACAAGCAATTGCTCTGGGGTGATTTGTGGCTGCACGGACACACATTACTTCAACCCCATGCAGTCCTTCACCCCACGGCGCACTCCAGAACAGTTTCCTCTTATTGTAGGCACACTTGTGTGCTGTCCATGAACATCAGCACCTCAAACTGAGACAGCCTTAAGTGGCTGTCTTTGTGTTGTCTGTTCCTTATATGTAGTGTTATTTTCTATATATGTAGGAGGTGGAGGAGGATAAGAAGCTGAAGGAGAAACATATTTGTTGTTATTATATATTTTTACTATTATATTATTACTTTATTTTGGCCGTTGTCTGACCCGGGCGGTGATGCCACCGGGCCCCCCCTGAGGGCCCGGGTCCCCTTCACTGCCAGGCCGGGGTCACGCCCCTGCTGTCTCTGGGCCGGGGTCCCCCTCACTGCCAGGCCGGGGTCCCCCTCACTACCAGGCCGGGGTCCCCCTCACTACCAGGCCCGGGTCTCCCTCACCGCCAGGCCCGGGTCCCCCTCACTGCCAGGCCCGGGTCCCCCTCACCGCCAGGCCCCGGTCCCCCTCACTGCCAGGCCCCGGTCCCCTGGCTCCAGGTCAGGGGGGCCCCTCTCCTGTCCCCTCCAGCTGAATGAGCGAGAGAAGGGTCGCTGTTTGAAACACTGGGCAGAACTAACTTTATAGATACTTAAAGAGTTGACATGCAAATTTATATACCTGTGATTTTAGGTATACTATTCTATCATGGTGGAAGTCCAAATTTAGAAAAATAAAATGTGTCCCTAATCCCTAAAAATATATTGAAAAGGATGAAATACTAACTTTGTTTTGTTAATCTATGTTGTTGCTTTCTGTATTTAATGAATGTTTACTTGAGTCTATGAGAGCCAGCAAACCTTTTGCTCTCTTACAAGCAGAGGCTTGTAAGAGCAGAG
>OMKI01043196.1:0-15762 GCA_900302315.1 Phycis blennoides
GGGGGGGTCGGTGGGGAGGGATGAGGGGCAGGCAGGGGGAGCAGATGGAGGTGTGATGTTGCCGGAGCGGGTGAGGGGTGTGAAAGTGGGTTTTTCAAACCTGCAGTAAAACCCATTCAGGTCAGTTGAAGGTTCTCCACAGTCTGAGTTGGCTGAGAACCTGTTTTTCAGCTTCTCAGTGTAGCTCCTCTTTGCCACTCTGATCTCCTTTGTCAGTGTGTTTCTGGCCTGGTTGTACAGGATCCTGTCCCCACTTCTGTGTGCCTCCTCCTTGGCCTGACGAAACTGCCTAAGATCTGCAGTAAACCAGGGTTTATTGTTGTTGTATGTGCAGAAGGTTTTAGTCGGCACACACATGTCCTCACAAAAACTGATATATGATGTCACAGTGTCAGTGAGATTGTCCAGGTCTGTAGCAGAAGCCTCAAAAACACTCCAATCAGTGCAGTCAAAGCAGGCCTGTAACTCCAGCTTTGCCTCATTGGTCCATTTCTTCACAGTCTTGACCACAGGCTTAGCAGATCTTAGTTTCTGCCTGTAAGTCGGGAGAAGATGAACCAGACAATGATCAGAGAGTCCCAAAGCTGCACGGGGGACAGAGCGATAGGCGTCCTTTATTACTGTGTAGCAGTGGTCCAGTGTGTTTTTGTCCCTAGTGGGACACTTAATGTGCTGTCTGTATTTTGGCAGTCCGTGGCTGAGGTTTGCTCTGTTAGTCCCCGAGAACAATGAGCAGGGAGTCTGGGTGTTTTTTCTCCATGTTTTTTATCTGGTCAGCCAGGTGTTTTAACGCCTCACTAACACAGGCCTGAGGTGGGATGTAAACACCGACCAGAATAAACGAGGAGAACTCCCGTGGTGAATAAAACGGTTTACAGTCAATGAAAATAGATTCCAAGTGAGGGCTGCATGATTCCTTTAACACTGTGACATCTGTACACCAACCTTCGTTTATGTAGAAACAGAGTCTTCCCTCTCCTCCTCTTTGAACTCCCTCTGTCCCCTCACATCCAGACCAGCGCGATCTTCTCCTCCTCCTCCTTGGCTGTCCGAATCTCTGGGGGCTCATAGAACAGAGCTACGGGCAGCTGAGAGGAAATGGAAGAAATCTGTGCTGTGCTGATGATCCCCCCACTACCTTCACCTCCTCTCAGACTTCACTTCCACCGTGTCAGCAGCCAAATCTACATTCTACCGGAACAAGATCACCTCCTCTGCCTCCAACCCCAGAAAACTGTTATCCATGTTCTCCTCCCTCCTCAATCCTCCCTCCCTCAGACCCTCCTCACCACTCTCGCTGATCTCGGCATTACTGACACTGTACTAGCCTGGTTCACATCTTACCTTATGAATCACACTTCATCAAATCACATGGAATGGCTCCCTGTCCAAACCCCGCTCGCTAAACACTGGTGTCCCTCAAGGCTCAGTACTAGGACCGCTTCTGTTCTCCCTATATACCAGATCTTTAGGCTCTATAATCACATCACACGGTTTTTCCTATCACTGTTATGTGGACGACACTCAACTGTTCCTCTTTCCCCCCCTCAGACACTCTGATTGCAACATGCATCTCAGACTGTTTGGCAGACATAAACACTTGGACAACTGCGCATCACCTCAAGCTCAATCTCGCAAAGACTGACCTTCTCTGATCCTGTAGATTTGCTCCCTACAACATCCGCATCCGACCATTCCTCACCAGCGAAGCGACACAGCTCCTGACCCAAGCAGTTGTCATCTCCCGCCTTGACTACTGCAACTCGCTATTAGCCGGACTCCCTGCAACCGCGATAAAACCTTTACGGCGGATCCAGAATGCTGCAGCATGCCTCGTGTTCAACCGACACAAATTCTCCCATGTGACCCCCCTCTTCCATGACCTCCACTGGCTCCCTGTACTCAGAACTCAGAACTCAGAAGTTCTGAGTAGTGTAGTGGCCTGTTCTGTAGTTGCTGAGTTCTGTAGTGGCTTGCATCAAATTCAAGCAATGGTACTGGCCTACAAAGCTGTTATTGGAACTGCCCTACCTACCTCCAAGCATTTGTGAAACCCCACGCCCCTGCTAGGGCACTCAGCTCAACTACCTCAGCTGGTCGACTAGTACCTCCAACACTAAAAGGAGGAAAAAGTCAGATGGCGAAATCACAACCCTTCTCCATTTTGGCACCGCAGTGGTGGAACGAGCTCCCTGCCAATGTCAGGACTGCGGAGTCATTCCCCATCTTCTAGAAGAGAGTCAAGACTCCATCCATCCATCCTCTACCTACGCCCCCCCCCCCCGCTACCCACAGTATACGTTTAGAACCTAGTGAACAGTAGGTTCATCCAGTAGTAGTTAAAACTACAATTACTTGGAACCCATTTGTCAAAATGACCAAGTAAATTCTAATTTCTGGGGAGATTTTTTTATTTTATTTCCAGTGTATTGAAACTATTGCTCGGTCAAAGACGGAGAGGGTAGCTGCTGGTTGAACCTTTTTATAAATGTTTACATTTGAGTTGTTCTAATTTGGGGTAGGACACCACAGGTCAAATGGAATATTCAGTTAATTTGTTTGTACAAAGCAGGAAAACTCAAGATTTTGAATGCACATGCAAACAGCTTAACCAGAATAACCAAAATATGGCCAGTACCAGTATGGGTTATTGATATATTTATGTCCTCTTTGTTACTTATTGTTATCTGTTCATGTGGCCATAGTACAATATATCCTTGACATTTGGTAAATTTGGGCATAAATGGTAACATTAACGGTGGTACGGTGGTACTCTTTTCTGCATTCTGTAGAAAAAGTTAATATTATCTGTTTGTCCAGCATCTGCAAGTACAGATTGGGCCAGGTCGACTGGACCAAAGCACCATCATCTCTTTATCAGAGAACCCTGACTCAAATTGGGGGACCAGAATTCACTGCAACCTCCCAGCCAACATATGGGTCTGGTAAAAAGAGGGTTTGGTTAGTTTTTGTCAAAGGCACTGTTATGGTGAAAGGCAGACATTTCCAGACAACAAAAAAGTTAGTCATTACATCACCTCAAGGCATTTGCCTTCCTCATGTGGATTTATGATGTCCCATTTGCAAAAGGTGATCAGGAATGTGGTTGCCTTCTCTGCAGAGGATGATCAATCAAGCCAGTTCAAATTTCCCTTCACATTTTGAGGGATGCTTGGAGACATGGTGTAAAAATGTAGTGAACGCGGAGGAGGCGCAATGTGTGTGCAGATGTCAAGTGCATGAAGCACATAATAGATGCAAGTAACAGCTATCAAACATTACAACAGAATGCCCGTTACATACATATACATCACTGCCTTTCTACTCTACATCGCAGGTCTCTATTGCAGTCCTTGCAATATTGCATGTTAGCAATAAATCACCACAATAGGCGACAAAATCATAACATAAGTCTACATGATTGAATGTTTAAAAAGGTGTGTATTTTGTTTAGTGAACTGCCAATGTAGTACAAACCATGTATGTACACTAAGGTTACATGACGCGCATGGGGGAATCAGGCGGGCATATACAGTATATTGCAAATCTCTGCAAAATATCAACTAAATAGCAAACTTGTCTAATTCAACGTACCGTTCATTGTTCAGGCACATTACGCAGACATCACCAATGTAGCCATTTCTATGAACCATCACAGGTTAGAATATTCTCTTCATAACAAGCTAAACTATATTCATGCGTTTAGTTAAAAACAAGAAGACTACTAACCTACTAACTAGCTTAAGACGCTCAACACCTCTTTTTGAGTCATATCAATGTTTGTAACGGGTCGGTACCATCCTGTACCATCTACCAGACAGTAGCAGTATGAACAGTGGGTGTGCTGGGTGGCCCGGGTCCCTAGTAATTTTATGGGCCTTCCTCAGGCATCGGGTGAGGTAGATGTTGTCTAGGGTGGGCAGCACCCTGCCCGTGATGGTCTGGGTGGTTCACCACCCTTTGTAGGGCCTTGCAGTCCTGGGCGGAGCAGCTGCCATACCAAGAAGTGATGCAACCAGAGAAAGGATGTTGGGGGACACCCCAACCTTTTTTAGCCTACTCAGGAGGAAGAGGCGTTGGTGGGCCGTCCTCGCTGTGGTATCCTTGTGGTGAGTCCAGGTGAGGTTGTCAGATATATGAACACCAAGGAACTTAAAGTGGTGGACTCTCTCCACTTCAGCTCCATTGATGTCTATAGGTGAGTGTCTATGTGACCTCCCCCCCCGCAGCTTCCTGTGGTCCACTATCAGCTCCGGATACCTAAAATGGCGGCATCCGAAGGTAAACAAAAGTTAGAAGTGGTTATGACGTCAGATGCAAGGTATCTATAAGCATATGTATATGTCATGCATTTGACAAATTCTCATTCTGAAGGCAGTAGCGGCGCCAGACATTTTTTTCTGCAGGTCCTATGGGGGTGCTCGGCACTTTACCGACGGTGCTATGAAATGAGGGTGATGACAATAATAAACAATAAATAGATGATTTTCTTGGGGGTGCTATGGGGGTGCTATGGCTAAACCAGGGGGGGCTGTAGCACCCCCAAGCCCCCCCTGGCGCTGCCCCTGTCTGAAGGAATCACTGTATATCGGACTTGACAATGTATGCTATTTTGTTGGAAAGGAATGGAAAGGATGGAAAGCATACAAAGCCATATCCCACACTGGTCATCCTTTGTACAGAAATGTATATATATATATATATATATATATATATATATATATATATATATATATATATATATATAGTAACGATTAAGTAGGAAAAACCTACATTCCCGTTAGATCCTTGATCAATTCAGGATGCAAATTGAGTTGATGTGGTTGACCAGCATTGATCTTTCTGTGTTGGAGGCTATTTAATACAGTCTATGGTTGAAGGTTTGCCTCGTGCTGCCAACACGGCGCACGTCCCCTCCCTTCTAGACAGAGACAACAACATACCTTAATAGGGGCGCGTCTCCGACACAGCCACCGACCAATAACCCGTCTCTGTCTGAGCAAGGACCGAGGGGATGAACGCTTGTCGAGGCCCAATCAGCGCCTTTGTGTTGTTTGCCGGTGCCGGAGACTGGTTGTGAGGAGCAATTGCAGCGCTTCAGGATTTGACAGTGAACCGGGAGCCTGTGGAAACTGAGGGGTGAAGGCGAGACAGGTGAGCCCGAGGACATGCGTGAGGCCTAGCCGACATCGGTATCGATTTGAAACCGCAGCGGCATATTTAGACAGCTGACCTGGTGGTCGTCTTGGTGACTTAAGAACTATAGACGAATGATGTTGTTAGCGTCATAGACAATGAAGTAGCATAGATTTGCCGTCAACATGTTGACTAAAACGGACATGTTAGCCAGCAGTCATCGCTTCAATTGCATGAATCAAATATAATGGCTTGGAAACGCAGCAAGATATTCGTAAACGGGAATGTGTAAGAATCCAAATGCACTTTTGTCAAAATACTGGTTATTTATTGTAATGTTTAATTGCGGTGTGGTAAAAACATTTTGGCAAATGACTAAAATCAGTTTCATTGTTGTACCCCGTGTCTCCAGGGGTTAACTTGGATTGCATTGCGTGCGACCAGCTCTGCTGAAGGTAGCATCGGTATACCCTGCTAAAACCAGACTCAATGTGAATATTGGTAGGTTCATAACCTCACGATGAGATTATTTACTAAAACTATAGGCTAATTAGCGACATGATAATGTGGTATAAATGCGATAGTAGACTAGTACTGGGTTGCGTCGTTGTTTGCTGTTTTCAATTAGAGGACCAAAAATCCGAAAATGCATCAGCCATTTACGTAAGTGAAGACGTTCTCTCAACTTGGTGTAAATGGCTGCCTTTACGCCGAAGTGCATTCATTTCTTGGGGTCTTGCAGATGGCTGTTTATAGACCATTTTTGTTCGGCTCTTTATGTTCGTGGTAGCGGGCCCGTCACTGACATATTTTCTCCTATTACATACACCGTTTTGTACTGGCATCCTGGACTGGATCGATGTTTGTCTAGTTTTCTGCCGAAGAATGTGGTATTTGCTGCTCTGTTTATTTGAAATATAGGCGAATACTAATCACGGCACGCATAGGTTTGCAGGTTCTTGCAGAATGTCTTTGGCCGATTACAATAATGGATTCACGTAGCTCTTTGTCTTAATCGACACATGAGCATGTTTATTCCATTTCTAACGCAGGGTGAGCGTAATGGGTTACTTAGAAACTCTAGGCCTACTATGCTTCCCAAAATTCGTAATAAATAATGCATGCGTAATTACATTCCACCCTGTTTGCCCAGATACGTTTTGGGATATATAATAGTGTAATTGGTGTAGGTATTGCATATGTACACAACAGCTCCACCCCATAAAGATAAAATACAAATTAAAATAAAATACATTTCATTTTACAACTGTGTATATAAATAACGCCATAACGTGTGCTTGTTTCAAGAACAGCCTGTGCTAAAACCCTTGGCACTGGAAACCTATGCGTTTCAACATGTAAGGCAATAAGTTGCATTTCTTTGTAGATTTAGGCCAGCATTATGTTTAAATGTTTACATTTTCTTCTACAGGACATGCAGATTTGTTTGTTGTAGTTATGATAAGCACGAGTACAACAGCAAATCTGCCACATTTGGAAGTTAGCCTTGGCTTGGGCCAGAAAGCAGCCAGAAAGTATTTTGGAAGTAGGTAAAACTTTGGACTTTTTGTCAGATTCTTGGTTTAAATTGATCTTTTAAAAGACGTTTTAAACCTAGTTGTTGGGAATATTTTTCACAAAGGCCTAGTCATATTTGTCTGCACAGTGGTTTGACCTCTAGGAGCCCAATAACTACTTAAGGAAGTTACTAAAACAAATAACATGAAGGAAAAATATATAAGATGAGCCCATGGTGAGCCACACACTGGCCATGGAATAGCATCTCTTGATATAATAAATATTTACCACCCAAGTTATTCCAGAACCACCAATACAGCCACACAACCATTATGACATGATTATTAGTGAAAGCACCCAAAGACCTCTATCATTTACTACCCTTGCCTTCATATACTAATTTATTAATTCATCTATCAACCAAAGACCAAGCAATTATGAATGCATGTTTGAATTCTCAGTTCATCACATTAATAAAAAGATTGAATTTAATATGGAAAAATACACCAGACATTGTATCACATGGCATTAGTGTTTAGACCAAATATGCTGCTATCTGTTAGTTGGGTAGGTATTCTTGCAGGGCGGTATGGCCAAACAATTTTATCACGGTATAAATTAAAATCATCACGGTTACGGTATATATCACGGTATGACACTAGGAGGTGCTAGACCGCAGGGAAACTGGACATTTTTTTGGTTTAATGACAACGCAGGGTGCCTTTGTTTCAGATAAGGACCACTGTGTCAAAATATATAAAAATGTATACCGTATGTCAAAAAAATATAATACGTTTTTGCTACTTATTATAACTGAACGGTTGACTCTGGTAATGGACTCCAGTTATGTGTTTTTTTTCTTCATATGCTCTTGAACAGTGCTTGTGCTGTAGTGCAATTTCATTTAAACTTTGCACAATGCACCAACCACCTTTTGTTTCCAATTAGAGCACCCCACCATACAGCCACGCTTCAACTTCCAGCATTGCTCAAAGCCTTGGCGTGCATCGCAGCGCTATTTATTGCAATCATATTATTATATTGGATTAAATGAAACACAGAAAAAGACCTCAAATCGAATCCTCCGAGACGTGTTGTCCTTTCTAATATGCAACAATAGGCCTGTCTCGTTTGCTGCCCGCTTTACATTGAAGCTCTGCAGCGTAACCTAGAATCGAACCAAGAGTGGATGTGAAAACCGCTGACTTCCTCCACACAATATTTTACTAGTGATATTGTTGTTAAGAAGAATACATGTGTTTTATTTGTAATGAACCATTTCTGAAATTCAATGGGGAAAATATGACGATGTCAACTAAATGCCCACGTCGCAACAGCCCTATTACTTTCAAATATTACTTGGTGGCGCTGTGCCACTATTGTATCATTCTGGGAGAACCCTGGTGGGGGTGTGTAGGGTGTCCGCTTGTCAGGTGAGCACACCCTCACTCCGCACAGTTCAGTGATGAGCGCTTCTCCTTTATTTTATTAATTATTATTATTATTTATTTTTTTTGGGCCGAAATTCATATTGGGGTACTATACCATTTATACTGTCCACCCCTAGTAGGTATTTAAGTATTCAAATGCCTTGTTTAAAAAAATATTTTATGTCAATGCATATAGGCGAACCGCTGGTGGCAAATTAGGTTACATTTCGTCTGAATATAAAAAAAAATGATGTAGGTGCGCAAGACATCCCTTAGTCCGAGAACACTTCACATCAACACTTCAGTTGAGGTAACGGTACCCATCATCAAAATGGCCTTGCCAAACATGGGATGACCGAAATATCCTTAGATTTGTAGTTTGGATATTAGAATAGTATTATTATTATCATTATTATTATTATTATATTATTATTGCATACTTGGTGGCAGTTTGATACCTGCTGTCAAGTGTAAGAATCAGCAAGACCATCAGAGGCAGCCTTTAAACTAAGTAGTTGTAATGATAAGTTGTTTAATGTTAGGCTTTTCCTCAGTATTTTGTTTTCCATGGTGGCACTTCCACTTCTCTGTTGCAGCCATAGAAATAAGAGATTGTGGCAGAAGATGTTTTTAGAAAGGGGTTTAATAATGTTTATTTCAAAAACCTAATCTACTATTAATGGGACGGTTATTGAATAAACATTTATAGAACAGGTAGCGATGTTTTTCATTTTATGGGTTTCCGTCACCCACAATAGGGCCTGTGTGATTTACTGTTCAGGAGCCTAGCGCTAGTCCTGCCTTAAAAACTTGCCAAAATTCTATGCCACCTATTTGCATTGTGACAATTGGATGTAGACCAACTCTCATACTATGGATGACTTGTGTCTTAGGAAACTTTTGGCTACATTGAAGCTCAGCCGTAATCAAGCTCAATTAGGACCCATGAGTACATCCAAAAGCTACTGGCTTCCACGCAGTAATCTTACAAGAAATTGTAGTTTTGATTTTAGTCTTAAAGTGTATATTACTATATTATAGTGTTAAAATTGCACTAGAAATTGAAAGAAAATATTACTTCTTGAAAACAAGAGACTTTGCACCAGTGCAGTGAGGCAGGGAAAGATACACAGACAGTTGTAAAAAATCATAGTTGTATGATTGACTGTATGTTTGCTTAAAATGACCCACATTTTCAGTAGGTCTACGCCCTCTGTGGGCGTTAGCTCATCTGCAGTCCTGCAATTTGATTCTACCTCTGGCGTATAAACTTAAACGTGCAATGTTTTCGTGTTTTAATGCAGATATAGATGGACACAACTGATCCAAACAAACAATGGTGTCAACTTTACATCAGTTATGATGCAAATATGCTGCATTTTACAATGAGAATCGCACTGGTCTTTTTCAGCATCTTACCTGAAAAAGATGGAAGGCGAGAAAAGCCTGTCACTCTTTTTGAAAAAGTTGGTATCCAAAATGAAACCGTTGCAATGACGATGCGATCATGTTATCAAAAGTAACCTTTATTCATGTACAGGGATGGGTATCGTTAAGATTTTAATGATAATACTGCTCTGATCTGATTTTTTAGAAAAAAGAAAAAACAAATTAAGAACTACGAAAGATTGCTTTATTTTTATCATGATCTGTACATTTTCTTCAGTAGCAACAGCTTATGTTTTGAATAAATGAGTGTTGTACAACGCTAATACGGTATGTGTACAGGTGAGCTGCAAAAAGGCTTTGAGCATTATTTTAACTTCTTCTGAAGAAAGATTAGCATATGTGCCTTTTTTCCTTTTCTGGCGATCGTCATCCAGAATAGCAGAATAGTGTTTTTTTTCTTTGCATGTTCTTGAATAGCGCTAGTATCTTATAATGGTGTGCTGTGGTCTCTGTGTCAACACAAAGACTTTGCACAATATGCAAACCACCTCCATGCCATGATCATTTGAAGCATCCCCATACGTTCAAAGCCATTATGTTCTAATTGGATTTTAGTGGGTTGTGTTTCCAATGTTACTGAACAACACACTGGCACCGCCATAAAGCCACGCTTGTACTTCCAGCACTGCTCAAAACCTTTATCCATCCATTATCACCCATCATATTAATCACAGAACAAGACCTAAAAGGGAATCTTCCAAAGTGTGTTGTCTTTCTACTATGCATTGCTTCCTGTCATGGCCCTCTGTGACCCGCTTTACGTTGAAGTAAATTACTTTTGTTTTAATTTCTGGAATAACTTGGCAATAGTGAAAATGCATCTTAATACAAGTTATACAACTTTCAAAATGTTTATCTAGCATAAATGAATAATGATAATTTCTACAACACTGATGGCAGCAATGGGTATGTCGGAGCTTATCTATAATAGGGGCTTAAATAATTGAGCCTCATGGCGCGTTTAACACCGAGTTTCAGTCCCATCCCTATTTATGTACTGCAGTGTAAGTACACATTGGCTTGTAGCACCGTCTGCTATGGAGATCAATGATCAGTACATATACAGTATAACAGATAGCGATACTTATATCAATGATCAATACATATACAGTATAACAGATAGCGATACTTATAGGTCTATGCATGGAGTTTACAGTGTAGTGTAAAAAGAGTTGTTACTTTTTCATGTGTAAGCAGATTAATTCTCCAAAACATGGATGTATTAAATAATGCACATCCTCTGATAGTTTGATGAAAGTATGGCGCATATTCTCGTATTCACTGGCTATAAGAGGCTGAGGGTTGATTCCACCTATTTGTTACTATTGTGACAGCCCCAGGCCTAGGTTCTGTGTTGTGTTCTGTTTATTAGTGTACTGTTGGTGTGTTTGTTTGTTTTACAGGTCTGAGGCAGTTGTCATTAGGTTATGGAGTACACGTTGGTACTTTTTGCCATTGGCCAGCTTCGGAATAGGCCTACTTGTTTTATGCCGCATATGTTTAGAAGATGGTCATCATCACTCAATAGGACATTTTGTGATTAAGCTGCTAGGGATGCACCAATCAAGACTTATCATGACCAGTTGATTGCTGTTTTTTTTACAAGCAAAAGCCGATTATGATACTTGCTGTCGATTATTATTATTTTTTTTTATGTGGTACTGGGTGAAATAGAATGTTGTTGTTGCTTTTTTAAAATGGCGTTTAAAAGTCAAAAGCCTTTGCACCAACGTTTAGTGGCTGGACTGGGGAGGCGGAGTTCCCCACAGGTTTTACAGTAATGACTGCCAGGAACGTCCTGACAACAAAACTGAAAGTCAAATGAATAGCAGCATAGAGCTGCTGTGGTGGTGTATTAAAATAATCACACATCTCAATAGCAGCCATAAGCTGCTATTGAGTGTCTTTTTCTTTTCTTTTTTAAGTTGGAAAGATAACCAACCAGTGAGAGTCCCAGTCCAGGTGAATACCTGCTGAGGAGACAGAGGAGACTCCTGGCGGTTTTGTGTAGGCATGGGGCGTGGTTTTGTTGGCATAGCTAGTGGACAACAATCTCATTCTGCCCAGATTGTGTTCCACACACCTATGCCATCCGATCAGAATGCTAGCCCAACCGGCTTAGGATGTGGTGTAGCACACTGGATCACAATGTAAGCAAGATCTCATCCTGGTGGACCAGTGCGCTCACACTTGCATGTGACTGGGAAACACTACATAATGAAAATCCTCATTATGTAGTGATTTCAAGCGGGCTCTAAATTGTCCACACATACTCACGCAACACACCAACTCTTTGTGAAATCCATGCCCATCAAGCAGCCTTGTCCTATGACGTTATAGTTTAGGACTATAGTTGGGGACATTGAAGCCTGTTCTCTAGTGAGATGCAGGCTGCTTATCCTATAACCAATTTCAATTAAACATGCTATATGTCTACAGTTAAGTGTAGCCTACCTTTGAGAGTCAGTCAATTTAAAGAGGAATTATATTAAAGGCAGTACAAGCCTTAAACATAATGACGGCATGTAATTTGTCTTGTGCACAATAGTTTTTGAGTGACATGATTGGCTCCCTTAATTGGCCATTTGTTTTCTTGACCAGCCGGTCAGTTATTGCGTGTTAGAAGTAAAAACGACTTGTGCTTGTTGATGGCCGTTCAACTGGTGCACCCCTGATAACAGCAGTAATGATGCTTTGGAGACCATCTAGCTAGCATTATATAAGATTACATTTTTGAATGACAATAGAAAATAAAAAATAAAAAAAATGTTACTTGACTATTTGCCTCATACTACTAAGCTCACCATACCAGACGATCGGCGGTCTCACCGCCTTCCAAACATGAAATCTATATTAGTTGTTTGAATGGTGGCGAGTACGGCTGCTAACAGACCTACACCCCTTACGTTTAACAGGAAATGACGCCTTACCATAAATTGTGCTCTCCCCATATTTTCCTCCATAGAGAAACAAACAAGCTATAGTGATTTAATGAGCTAAATCACTTTGTAACACGGAGCAGGCTTTTTAAAATCATTGAAAATGTATGTCCCCAACAACGTTACATTATTTGATTCTGTTTCAACGAATGTGTGCTCTGTCCACAAGATTGGTCAAATTCATGATGCCAGCAAATTTTACCTCAATATTAAGGGCCGCTCTAAAGACTCAACCCAGTTTTATCAACAAAACCTTTGAGATTGTACTTGTGTCTCTAGTTGAGCAACATACTTGTTTAGAGACTTGTTAGTCTACATGCAACTCTAAAGGAGTCAAATTAATGTTTGATAGTATGTGATACTTACAGCTTTCACGTTTCAATTGGGGACACTTTTAGTGCATGTATATTTTCTGACGAAAAGAGATGGAGGCATAACACATTTTGAAAGGTGGTGTTCACCTCTTCCTCTTCGTTCAGTGTCCTCAATTTAGCAATCCCACCAACCTATCGACTTTTCATGGCTTGAGGCACAAACGCAGAGAAGTTACAATGTTGCATCCTGTGCTCAAGTCTTTCAGACAGTGAGCAAAAAGTGACACACACGGCTTGAGTTGAAGCCGTGTGTGTTGCACACATCCGTACATACATACGTACACACATCCGTACAACCCATGACTCTACGGGAGGTGAGCGAACCATTCCCATCTATTGACATTGTTCAATTCAAATGCAGCAGGTTTGATAGTTATGTAAAAGGGTAAAGGAGGCATTTAGCAGACGCTTTTGTCCAAAGCGACTTAGTCAGTACATTTGTGGCGTTCGACATGTGGACAGTTGGAGGAGGGGGATCAAGGGGATCGAACCGCCGACCCTGCGGTTAGTGGACGACCCGCTCTGTCCACCCGCTCTACCCACTGAGCTACTGCCGCCCCCCCTGATAGTTATGTTTAATGGTGATGTTGCAGTATTGCCGTTTCTAAACCTTTATGATCTTTTTTACATTTTGTCTCATATTGGTACTTACACATGCTGCACAGCCCGTTTAATTTATGCAGTACTACCATTACTAAACCACTATTTTCTGAGTTTGCTCATGCAGCATTAATGAAACTAAAATGGTATGGTTTTATGCTGGGAAGGCAATGATTACAATTACAGACAAGTGTGCAATTGTTTTTAATAAAACTCTCCAAAACTATATCTTATGTTCAATCAGGATGGAGCGGATGTCCGAAGAGGCACTGCGCCTTAACTTGCTGAAGCGAGGCCTGGAGACATCTGCTGAACGAGAGGAGGCCCTGGCCAAGCGACTCAAGATGGAGGGCCATGAGGCTATGGAGCGCCTCAAGATGCTTGCACTGCTCAAACGCAAGGACCTCGCTGACCTGGCAGCCTTGGAGGGGGCAGCAGCAGCGGCAGTTGCTGCTGGGTCCCTCGGTGATGGAAAGGGACCTGGGATCAGCAGCCAGCACCACCACCATCAGCATCAGAGCATTATTGACTCCACCACGGCTTATGAGGAGAAGCTTAATGGCAGCTTGAGAGTGGCGGGCCATGGTGAACTCAACAAGAATGGGAAGGAGAACATTCTGGATGAACCAGTAGACATGAGTGCTAGTCGAAGATGGTGAGTGTAAACTGATTTTCTACAAAGGTGCATCCTCTTCCTCCTCTTATTAGATACTAGTAGCCCTTAAAGGGCTTTTTCTTTTTTATATTGTACTGGATATTAGGCTGAGGCCTGTGCGTGATATGCTCATGTGCTATTCACTCCACTCACCTTGTGTGAGGAAATACGTAAACAAACAAGCCAAATTAGGAAGTGATGGCTTGTTTAAGCATCCTCACCTGGCCAGAGACAGACTGATTAGTCTCTGGAACTGGAACTGCACTTTATGTGTATTGGACGATCAATGCGCACAGAATACACCACCCATCACTGTCTGAATTGAGCCAGGTGAGGCTGCTTAAACCGGCCATCAGCCATCACCTAACCACACTCCAGTAAAAACCTACCTGTGTTTTCAATGATTGCCAATATGAGAACCAGAACACTTTGTCTAACAACTATAACAAACAATGAAAAAATGTGATACACATTCAGTCAACCAGCTACAACAACCCTCTCACATGCAAGTCGCTTAGGTTGATTTTGGCTGACACTTCAAAACTGTATTTCTAATCATGTGTCCCTCTGGTGAGTGAAAGTGAGGTATCCAAATGTATAACTTGGCTGAGTCACCAGGGGGCAGTGTGTCACCTGATTAAAACAAGAGGCGAATAGAGCTTTTCTCCCATCACATTCAGTGGTTTGTGACAAAATAGTGGTTCGCATCATTTGGAGAAGTGGGATAACTTGGAGGACGTTAGCAGGTGACGAGGAGAAATATATGGGCAGACTAAACCCTTTTGAAATCATGGGCACAAGAGACAAATGGTAATAAACACTGCAATAGTGCTTATCCCTGATTGCCCACAGGAAGTGAAAACGTTTTCTAAAACAATGGTTTCAGCTAGTGTAGACTTTACGCCAGAGTAGTAACTTTACGTCTCTGTGGTGTGACCACACAATAGTACTTAGTATCAAACTAACTAGTTTCAACAAATCGTTATGTGTGGACTTTGCACCCTAACTTGTGTATAGCTGGTGCAACAGGCTGCAGGAGGCCAGGCTTCTGATCGAAGCTTGATGGCACTCGTATTCTCTTACCATAACATGTATGTAATATCTTTACATTTTGTAGATTTTTCTTACAATAGATGCAATGTGCATGGAATTGTTTTTTTTGCTTAGAATGTGATTGTGTCATTGTTTTTGTTTTTCCATTGCCAGTGAGACAGCCTGCGAGAGGCGTTCTCTATCTCCTGATGTGATTGTCTTGTCTGATAATGAAGCGACTAGTCCCAGGAGCACCCCCCATCCTGAGGAGAGACTGCACCATGCCAACAGAGAGATATTCAGGGTAGCCCACAACCACAATGTATCTTCACAGGCATACCAGCTTCTGAAATGTAACATTATAATGCAACATTACAACATTACCTTCTCTACCTTAGTTCTCAGGTCATGGACGACCCTTCTGAGAACGTTTCCTATAAACAGAAGTGTGTGTGTGTGTGTGTGTGTGTGTGTGTGTGTGTCCTACGCGGCTGCAGTTGGAGACTAAGGGATGTTTGTGTCGCTAATCAGAATCACTGCTAAAGTCTGGTGGTTTTGTATCGATCCAGGTTTTGAGCGCATGTTGAGTGTGTGGGCTTTGATACGCCAGTCCGTTATTTCACAATATC
>OMKI01043196.1:19378-37481 GCA_900302315.1 Phycis blennoides
TGATGCACAGCAGGAGGGAAAGAGAGAGAGAGAGAGAGAGAGAGAGATTGAGCGAGTATGTGTGTGTGTGTGTGAGAGAGAAAGGAGACAGAGGAAAAAAAAAAAAAAAAGGGGGGGGGGGGGGGGGGGGGGGGGGGGGGGGGGGGGGGGGGGGGGGGGGGGGGGGGGGGGGGGGGGGGGGGGGGGGGGGGGGGGGCGGCAACGTTCACCTGGGTGTGGAGTGGTAGGGTAGTAGGGTAACAGCCTGAGGGAAAAAGCTTCCCCTGAACCTGCTGGTCCGGGTGCCTAGAGATCTGTAGCACTTTCCAGAGGGGAGGAGGGTAAACAGTCTATGGTTGGGGTGAGAACTGTCCTTCGCGATGCTGCGCCCCATACGCAGGCACCGCTTTCTCTGGACAGCCTCGATGGAGGGGAGTGGGGAACCGGTGACCGTTGGCCGATTTTCACCACCCTCTGCAGTGCTTTCCAGTCAGTGGCGGAGCAGTTACCATACCACACTGTGACACAGTTGGCTAGTATGCTCTCGATGGTGCAGCGGTAGAAATTCACCAGGATCTGAGGAGAGACAGTTGGGCCTTTTTTAGTCTCCTCAAGAAGTAGAGGCGCGGGTGAGCCTTCTTGATCAGGGCAGAGGTCTTGAAGGACCAGGAGAGGTTCTCAGAGATGTGGACTCCCAGAAACTTAAAGCTGGTGACACGCTCAACCTCCGTCCCGATGATGTGGAGAGGGGTGTGTGTGCCACCTTTAGACTTCCTGTAATCCACGATAATCTCTTTGGTCTTTGTGGTGTTGAGGGACAGGTTGTTGTCGGCGCATCACTCAGCTAGGCAGTGGACCTCCTCCCTGTATGCTGACTCATCGTTGTCGCTGATGAGACCTATCACCGTTGTGTCGTCTGCAAACTTAACAATGGTGTTTGAACCATGTACAGGTGTGCAGTCATGGGTGAAGAGGGAGTACAGGAGAGGGCTCAGCACACAGCCCTGCAGAACGCCAGTGGTCAGGGTGAGGGTGGAGGAGGTGTGATCATTAATCCTAATAGACTGCGGTCTGTTGGTCAGGAAGTCTAATATCCAGTTGCAGAGGTAGGGGTCAAGTCCAGATCACGGAGTTTGGTGATCAGTTTGGAGGGTTGGGCAATTGAAATAAATCCTGTTTTGTAGTAATGGCTCAGTGCCCTATTTTCAAAGCCAACCAAAGAAAATAACCACTATAGAAGGAAATCTAGGTGGCCATTGAAACATTGTTGCACAAATGTATTAACTCGTAAATACCCAAAGTACACCCAAATTATCTGAACTGCCGTTTCAACATCATAGACCTTAGAACCGTGTCATGTTTGATTTGACAGGGTTCCTTAAAAGCTGATGAGATGCATGTCAACCCACTGGTGTTATGAATTGTCCAATCTTGAAACGTGATTGTTTCACGATTGGGCGAGCTCTGTTTTTACTGCGTGCTCGCCCCCCTCCGCACCGCAATCTCACAGTCCCACTGAAGGATTGAAACCTAAAGTGCCTGTAGACAGAAAATGGTAGCCCAGTGGCTATTTGATAGTCTATGCAATCAGACTAAACAAACAAATTAATAATGGTCTGCTCTGTACCGGACTCACTAGTGGTGAAACACTAGTGGCAATTTACCCACTCTTCTATAAACTTTAACAACTTTAACAACTAAACTTAAACAAAATTATAACATTATTATCAATTTCCACACTGTTAAATTAACATTGCAGTTGCAGAACAGTAAATATTTTATTTTATTTTTTCCTTTCTTGTTTTTGTTCCTTGAACCGATTTAGACCCTATTGCCCTATGCTCTAATTTAGAAACGTGTGTCAAAAGACTGCCACCTTTCCAGTGGATTGCTTCTCAGGCTTGGAGTGATCAAAGTTATCCCCGCACTACCATATGAAATGGAGCAAACCTTTTGATAGCAATTGGTCAATAATATTACACAATTTGAAAATACATTTCCATTAAATAGTAGGTAGTCCACTTGTAACTAAGGTTCAGGTTAAGATATCTTCCCCATTGGCCAGATACAAAGTAGCATTAATTAACATATTTTTTTCATTTACAGGGTCACACAGTCATCAGGTCAGCAGTCAATGCCAGCTTGCCACAAATGGTGATGTCTCAAAGGGTTCTTGCGCCAAACCCAACACAACTCCAAGGCCAGCGCCTGATAGGGAAGCCTGGCATGGCCCGTACCAGCTCCAACAGTATGAGCAATTCTGTCGGCTACCAGCAGGTATGACGTAATTGGTATAATCAAGTACAAATAGTGTAAATATTCAGTTGTGTTGATGTTCTCAATTCTTTGGAATATATTATTATTATTATTATTATTGCCTGCATACTGTCTGTCCTTGTATTGTTAATTCTGTCAAAGTCCCAGAGTAAAATTGTAATTTGTAGATTGATTGGAAGTTTTTGTGCCTTTTTTTTTTTTTTTTTTTATAGACAGACGCAGGCATACACACAGGCTGTCAAGTTCTGGTCGATTGGTTGGTCGATATGCATTTGTTTGACCATTTGTTCCATCTATTCTCATTGGTCGGACAATCGCTGGTGTCCAGAGATCCATTATTTTACAGACCAATGTATTTTGAGGTTATATCGTGTTTAAAATAACATTCATTATTAATAGAAGTAATATTCAAGGCTCCGTATTACTACTACTACTTCTACTACTATTTCTTTCCGTATTTACATTTTTCCATAACTTACAGAACATTTACTCATCACCAAACTAACTAATTGACACAAGGTCAAAGTAGTTGTAGGTATGGCAGTGTAAAGGACACAAAGTATGAGTATGAATTTATCAGAATTGGCACTCGGACAGACTCGTACCAAGAGTGGATGTGAGACCTACTGACTTCCTCCAAACAGCAGTTACCTGATATTTAGGCTAACAGGTAGAGTAGAGTGCACTGTGGCTGAAATAGCTAATCCAGAAATAACATACAGTGGTACGTGGGCTGAGAATACCTTTCGTGACTGCTCACAGTCCTAGCTATTATTTTTTCCACCAACCAATTGATTGGCTCTAGAGTTGGGGAAATTTCAGTCGACCAAGATTTTCTTAAGCACAGCCCTTAAAACATTGCCATTTTTAATCCAAAATAGATAATTCACGTGGAATTTTAACGTTTAATCTCGGAGACGGACACTCTGAGATCATCCTTTATGTTTAGTCAGGATCTGTATTTATTTTTGAGTGATTGTTTTTATTTACATCAGTGTTGAGAAAGGCCATCATATCCAATCAGAGTGACAGGTTATTTTCTTTCATGACTTTGTACAGGTCGTACATTTTTTTTCCAAAGTTTGAGTTTCCTCCTGGGTAGATATTGTTCATTCATCAACATTATGCTTGTTTATTTTCAACTTGTAATAACATTAAGTCCATTCAGTTAGTCAAATATGCATTACAAATATGCAATAATAAGCCTACCTCGTCACATTGTTTCTTGTGGCACTCAGTGTTGCAAATTCAGTTTGACAGATGCTGTCATAATCAGGATAAAGAAAATGCATGCATTTATCGGCATTCAATTATTTTTTAATGTAAATTCTTTTATGGTTTGTTTTTCTTTATTCTTGAAATAACCTCACTCAACCCTACTTAGGGAACCCCTGCAGTCGGCAATGCTCACCATACCATTTAGGACCCTGTTATCGTTGCATACAACTATTATTGTTATTATAGTCATTGTTATTGATTATTATTACTGCCAATTGTAAACGATACTGATATTTCATTTTAAAAGCGATTCACTTGGTCTTGCTTTTTATTAAACACCCAATACAAATCTTAGTCTTGTAGCAATAACATCAACAAACACAGTAGCAATATTTATTTGTGGAATGGTTCTGTTCTGAAAAGGATTTCCTGCTTTCAAAGAATATCTGCTTGATGTTGTTCCAGTGTGGTACAGGCATTTGAATGCAATGGCTTTTGTGTTAATCTCCTAGGCTACCAGTCAACAGGTGGCAGCTTCTCAGCGCACAGGCTCCACAGCTATGTACATGAACCTGGCTCAGATGCAGGCTGCAGCCGCTGCTGGGGCAAGCAACGTTGCAGGCAACCTCGGAGGAGGCGGTGCTGCAATCAGCCCCTCATCAATGCCAAGTGCAACAGGAAGTGGTGTTAATTCCATTGCCGACCAAGCAAGCAGCCAGGCAGCTGCCAAGCTTGCCCTTCGGAAGCAACTGGAGAAGACGCTGCTGGAAATTCCACCACCTAAACCACCGGCACCACTGCTCCATTTTTTGCCTTCAGCTGCCAATAGCGAGTTCATATACATGGTTGGACTCGAGGAAGTGGTTCAAAGTGTCATCGACAGCCAGGGTGAGCACTGGAAAGGCGATGTATGAAATTCAGAAAAAACATTACGAAGACCACTTGCAAAGAAACTAATTGTTTACTACAAGGCTCCCCATTAGCTGACACCAGCTAGTCTTCCTGGGGTCCAAGACAATATCCCATCATGTAGTGTTAAGAGGTTATAGAAGTAACTTGAAACATTCAATGTTATTTCCATTTTTAAACTAATAAGTAATGTTACAATATTACGTTTGGTTTGAAATAACTCAATCAAGTAACACAATTTCCTGTTTCTACAGGGAAGCTACGGGGGGCGTTGTCACGAATGGAGCCATTCTACTGTGCTCAGTGTAGGACTGACTTCACCCCCCACTGGAAGCAGGAGAAGAGCGGCAGAATCCTCTGCGAGCAGTGCATGACTTCCAATCAAAAGAAGGCTCTAAAGGCGGAGCACACAAACCGTCTGAAAAACGCATTTGTCAAGGCTCTGCAGCAGGAGCAGGTCAGAATTTGTCGTAGCCACCAAATCCAATAAGTGAGTGAGTGCTAGTGTCTGTCTGATCCATCTTCTCCCCTCAATGATAGGAGATTGAGCAAAGGCTGCAGCAGCAGGCATCCCTGTCTCCCAGTACAGCCCCAAGTGGGCAGAATGCCAGCAAGCCAGAGGCCATGATACGACATCATGCTCTCCGCCAGGTATGTTTCCAATTTTCCAGGTTTTTTCAATATCTTTAGCATAAAATAAAAAAGAAGCATTTTTGAATGTACATTTCCACTCTTGACTACAAATGTACACTCTATAATGCATTTAAAATAGTATCTTGTGGTGTTTTTGTAAATTGAGCACACGCTCAGCAAGTGGCCGTGTATAAAACGGGGACACATTCTCCCATATCACACCATGGAGAGAACAGAACAGTTGTGTTGTCATGAACGATGAGCGGAAGCTGGCTGGCCTGCATCATCCTCTTGGCTGCCAGGGATATTGCTCTCCTAAGCAGCCAGGAGGACAGGGAGATGAAGAACATGGTAAATACGAAATTCAAGACTACAACCACGCTGCAAGTATCGGTGTTAAGTCTCCCAAAAATGTTTTTCAGTACAGCTGTCACTGGCAGCGTTTTTAGCCCTGTGCAGGACTCGCCAGTCAGGTCATCGTTTTGTGGAGTTCAAACCACCATGGGGTGTGCCTACCTAAATATGCAGCTTGCCCAGTAAAACAGCATAATATACAATTGGTAAAGTCCTTAAAGTCTTATCATTGCATCTCTCATGTCTGATCCATATTGGTTTCAACCAGCCTTTAGTTTGTTTTTTTTTGGGGGGGGGGGGGTGTTGCCTTTTTTAAGCTTTATTTGACATTTCTTAGACAGGAATGTATGGGAGAGAAAGAAGGGGAAGACATGCAGCAAATGACCATGGGCCGGAAGTTAACCTGGGTCGCTGTCATAAGGATAGGATAGGATTTAAAAAAATATATAAATAAAATGCCAAAAAAAATAGAAATAAAATAAATAATTGATAAAATAAATCAATTGGGTTGCTAAAGCTAACATCTTGGTACCTTTTGTGCAAAGAATGCTATAATGTTTTACAAAAATTTACAATGTTATTAAACTGGGAAATTGTAAATCTGTAAAATACAAGAAGTCTGCTTCTCCCGGCTGAAAAAGCTTTTCCAGAGTGATGGTTTATATTTGCTGTGCGCCCGAGTGAGTGTGACTTGGCTTAAACAACATTTAAAACACCACTCAATCATTGAATAACTACTGTCCCTTTCTCATTAACTAAGCATTAAGCATACAGCCAGGTGAGATAAACTAATAAAAATAATAGAATAACCACAAAACACAAATATCCGACTTGCTGGAAGTGTGAGGACAAACCCTTTCACATAATTCCCCCATAATTCTCCTGGGCATGCACACATTTAGACTAACCAAAGCGTTCTACCTAACGATATACTGACATTTTGAAGTGTTTTGGGGAGAGCAGGGGAGAGATTGATATCAGGATTTGTAATCTAAGCACAGTGTTGTCTAACTCCTGATATTTCCTCTAGGCAAAATGAAAAACAACCCACACAATCCCAATCAGAGGATTGGTTACGCATAAAGATATGCAAAAGAAAAACAACAAAATGTGATTCTTTCCAGGCTCCTCAACCCCAGGCACCAATGCAGCGGGGGATGTCAAGCTCAGCACGGGGGGTTCTGTCCAACTTTGCCCAGGCCTCCCAGCTGTCAGTGGCCACTAGTCTGATGGGCATGACCAGTGCAAAGCGATGCACCAGCGGAGGTGGCAATGGTGGCCCTGGAAGCAGCAGCAGCAGCAGCAGCAGCAGCAGCAGCAGCAATAGGCTCCAGCATGACAGTCGTCGCCAGATCTACAATATCCCTGGTCAGCTGACAAGAAAGCTGTCATGAGTTTTCCTTATTGTTTCAAAGGTCATATTCTTTTGATGATAATGATGAAAGCTCTTTAACCAAATCTTTGTATTTATTTTGTATCTTAGGGTTAAATATTGCCTATCTGAACCCAGCAGCGGTTGGAAGCCACAAGAGTCCCAGCTTAGCAGACCGGCAAAGGGAGTACCTTTTGGACATGATCCCACCTCGCTCCATTTCACAGTCCATCTCTGGACAGAAATAATCCTCTTACCCTACCAACTAACTCCTTTAAAAACAACCCTGACACAGCACTCCTCCCTCAATCAACATGTCCCTACCCATAGCATGCAGTGCCTGTCCATGTGCCTACCTTAAACTAACCCCAGAGAACAGCAATCAGCAAGACAAATACACCAAACTTGTCAGTCCACCCAAAATGTCTTACTTCATAATTGTTTGACAAGGTTGTTAAATTATAAACCTGTTGTTGTAATTCTTATATGCTGTGTTTTTCTATAATTATCACAGCCATGTTTCTTTTGTTGTTGTATCTATTTTGCTTTTCAGCCTTGTTGCGAGAGGGACTCTTACGGATGACTATGATGGTGGCTTGGCTAGTCGGTCAGTTTGCTGCCCTGTTCACCACTTTGATCACATGGGTACTCAGACAGGGAGGTATCTAAGCAGTGGTTTAGATAGACGAGTTGGTGGTGTGTTTACGAGAGCTCCTGACCAGGGCATACAAAGCATTTCTCAGTGTTGTACATTCATTTTTAAATTCATTCTGAAATCCATTCAGCTCGAAATTAAAAGTTAGTGTTGCAGAATAACGGATACCATATGGTTTAAAATATGAAACGGATGTTTTTATACTTACACAACCTAATAACAACGATAGTTTATTTTGTGCATGTCAATATTTAGTTGAAGAACATAAATGAGCTACTTTTAGCCATATCATCTACACAAAATAGGATGTTAAATAGAATGTTTTTGCATTTATGTGAGTACATGAGCCTGAACAAGTCAGTTTGCAAGTTAAGACTGGAGAGATGAATGTTTCTGCATTCTGGCTTTTGAAAATAGAGGGCAGGCAAGGGACCGCACACAGGCGGCTAACCTTCACGCCACCTTGAAATATATTGGCCATTTTACAATAACAGACTCGAGGTGCAAAGTGCAGCCAGTAATTAACTGCATTATTTTTGTTGTATCCCTTATCCAATTGTAGCATCTAATTGTTGTAGCATTAACAAATGCAGAAGAACCCAAGCCTTGGCAGATTATGTCAATTTGATTTGTTGCTCTGCATATAGGACACACTTGTTTTTGTCTGTGTACAGCTGTAGAGCGTTTATGGCTTTTGTAGCCGTCATCATACCTTCGGTTGTTTTGTTCAGTTCACTTGCATACATGATGGGAATCTTCTAGAGATGCAAATTGTTAGTAAACCATACTCGTGTGAATGTTTGTGAATTCTCTCCACTACAGTACTACATTCTATTGGCCAATAGGATGGGATTGAGTGAATATTGGTTGCTAACAACTTCACTCTGTTTTTTTCGCACATTTCCAACATAAATGGCACTGGCAGCGTCTTGAAGTTATACTCCGGCTTTTAAAACCATACATTTAACAAAGCTATACACTGCTGTACAAAGCTATACAGATCAACGTTTTTTGAAGACCCAGGGAATCTCCAATAATGGTTTACCGTGTTGTTCACAATGGTGACCGCAATGATGTTTCCAGTTTATTCAAGTCCATGCCTATGGTCCCTGGTTTGTGCATTGCACTTATTAACTGCAATAAGTGATTGTGATATTGTAGGTAATTTTTTTGTGGCTGCACATTATCTGTGTGATACATCGTTAAGCTTGTAAAATAATACAATTGGTATAAAATAATTCAACATTTTAATGCAGCAAAGATGAGAATATGCATATTTCCTTGCAGAGATTATAGGGAAGGCTTTGCCTCTAGCCTCTATTGTTCACACCCCATATGTATGGACAACCCATAAAAGCACCTGGGTAATCAAATTCAGCCTGTTGCCCAGAGAACTCTGTATTTATTTATTAAACCATACACTTTCTATGCTCAGTCACCATCACAGAGTAGTCATGGTGAAGAGGCATTCATATATCAACAAAAGGACTTTGAAATGTGTATAAAAGATGCATTGTTACCATTTTATTTAGCAGTAACTTTTGACCATTTTCAGTCTTCTATATCCTCCTATTGTAGTCCAAATGTAATGAATGACAGATAATTTAATTGCTATTAAAATACTCATTTAAGGACAACACCTATTTGATTCTGACAGTGTGTCCTTCATACGGTAGAGTCACAGCTACTAAAAACCAAGTTGTGTGTAGGCAATAAGGGTGATGACAAATTACCAAGGTGTGGTCCTCAAAGAATTGAATGCTGTCACTGAGTCAATATTTCATTTCAGCATTCGGTTTGGCAAACCTTATTATTTAGCATTTACTGTACGGTTATTGGCTCTTGTGAGCACTTTGCATCCACTGCATTGAACTGTAGGATGTTGAATTTGGAGGTCTTGATTTTTGTTGTTCATTTTAAAATGTGTTTAATGTCGTACAAGTGTTTAATTGAAGAGTTTGAGATCATCTGCCTTGCCTCTTTCCCCCTCGCGTGTGGTTATTGGTTAGAACTAGTTGTATGCATAGTGCAAGTGCTTAATCAGAATTCTAATGCTGGTATCGCCACTGCTCACAGTAAGCTTTTTGCTCACCCCCTTGCATTACAATCTGTTTGGAATGGTTGGAAGGAATTATTTAGGCCACAGCGTAAAACTTTCTTATGCTTCGTAGTTGTAATTTTTTTTTTATTTCCCTTTACCTTAACAGTCCTTAAAGTACCATAAAGTCTTTTATTTTTGAGAGGGGAAAGCTCATTATCAGAAGACTTTTTGAGAGTACTTTTGGGGCTGTTTTTTTATTTGTTTAGTTTTTGTTGAAGGTATTTTGTTTTTAAAATTGGCACTATATTGGCATCTTCGTATTTGTGGTACAGTGACAAATTTGACATACGGCAGAACATGATTAGGTAGACATAAACGTGCCATGATGAAAATGACTTCCTTGAAGACCGCTAGCAAGACTTAGACTTGGTCTTCTTTTATTGTGCTTAGTAGTAGTAGTAGTAGTGGTGATGGTAGTAGTAGTAGTAGTAGTAGTAGTAGTAGTAGTAGTGGTGGTGATGGTAGTAGTAGTAGTTGTAGTGGTAGTAGTAGTCCTTTAATTTTTTTCACGTATGAAATAATATTTTGACGAGACGGCACATAGATATCATAGGATACACATTGTGGGATTGTCTTTTTTTCAGTTTGTTTTAAAATTGGAATCACTTAAATTTGAATTACTTCTTACAGTGATCAATACAAGAACACATTTTGTTTGACATATGTGCCATAATAAGAATTTGCAATAACCAAGAGCTTAGACCAGATCGAGGCATGCCTTCTCTGAGAAGACCATTGCTTGAACAGGCCCTTTTTATTTAATTTTTTTGGGGGGGGGGGGGGTATACCACAGCCGCACCACAGCCACAAGAATTTATTAGACATAACAAGGAAACTGAAAATAGTGCAATTCGAGTATTAAGAGGAAACTCAGGATCAGCACTCCTGTCCTTTTACACTGTGGCCCATATCTATTGATTCAATATTAAGTAGTGCATCAAAAGCCTCCCATGTCTTTCGTTATCCAGTATGCAGATGTTTTAACTCAGTAGTTACTTGTGGTACCGTGTTTTACTTTCAAACTTGACACAGACTTAAATTTGAAGGTGGAAAGAGTTGTTTGTGTCGCTTAAAAATAGCCTTTCTACCTAGAGACATTTTCTTCTTTTTTGGGACAATTTTCTTCTTTTTCCTGTTGTATTAGTGTATTCTTACTGCTATTTTTGCGTTGTGAAAAATGTTTTTCTAACGTCTCCTGAATAAAATGGTGGTGTACCTGAGAGGTACAACAGCCCCTTGGAGACGATAATCAAATGATATCTATATTGAATATATATAGATGCCTGGCTCGAGAGAGGAAAAAAATGGATATGGATAATATCCAATGCAAGAGACTTGGATTAATCATTGTGTGATCGCACACAGTTCGCCTCACTCTGGAGGAGCACTTTTCATATTTCCTATTGAAAATACTTATTTTAATGGAAAGTCGTACAATTTCAAGACATTAAGATTCGACATCAAGATTGGATACTATCTATTGTTTGTGAGAGAGTGTCGAGGGAGATTACTGTATGTTGCTTTTGTCATTTTAGTGTATACATCACTTATTAAGTCAGTTATTTTGTTATAGTATTCTTTGCCTTTCTTGGACAAAGTCTTTAGCTTTCTTCATGTCCAATGATTTACATCTTGGGCTATTTTCCACAAAGCACATTCATTATTTTCTTTTGGAGTCCTATACACTCCTATGTTTTCAGCGGTCCAAATATTTGAGCAGTGTTTAGTCAATTTAAAGTATTATTCTGAAGTTGAGATGACCACATGAGAGCTTCAAAGTCCTTTGTGGAATAATGGTAGGAATTGCAGATCACACCGGGCTTTAATTTGGCAAGCTCTTCAACACTCTTTTCTGTCCGTTGAGTATTTTAAAATGTTATGCTTCACAATTGGCTAAAATGATGTTTTTCATTAGCCCATACAGATTTGTGGTCAATTTGTACTGAGGAAAAGAACATTTCAAAAATATTTCTGTAGCCAAATCCAAGTATTGTGTTTTGTTAAGCCTTGTTTTGTTTCTTTGTCTAGTTACCCATTACAATGGGAATGAAGATCTACAATGAGACTCATTTTCTGGGCTTCCAAGTTCATTTAAACAGTGCTACAGAATTAGAGTTGTTAACGCCCACCCCCAACCCCCTGGTCTGAAAAGGCGCTCTGATACATACATTTTTAAGAGTATTATGCTGTTTTTGTACATGATGAATGAAATGAGAACAAGCTGCACTCATAGCCCTATAGCCTTGAAACTACCTAGGATTTAATTAATCAGTGCAATACATACATTGAAGTTTACATTTTGAATAATTTGTTTTTGCGTGTTGTATAAAAAATGTTAATGGTTTAAAAACGGTGTCTCCCACATGCCCTCTCTTCCAAATGTAAAAACGTCCAGATAACTTTGTATCTAGATTTTTTTTCTTAAGGTACATTCATAAGCTTGCCACAACCATTCTTTTTGTTAACATCCCATGGTGAAGTAAAAAAAAAATCAGTTATTGACTATAAAATGGAACAATATTTGCCATGTTGGAAGTAATTACTTAATGTAAATAAGCTTTTTTCCTCCCTTGTACTAAAAAAGGAATCAAAATTTAAATGGTTGTATATTGTGTAAAAACGCAAACAAAAAGCCATGAATATTGTGAAGCTTGTCATTTCGTTTTGTGATTTCCCTGTATATTATTGTGTTACAAATGTGCAAAATGTATGAGATTTAACTCTTATTGTAGATCTCCCAGAATGTGTTTCCTTTTGTATTGTTTTGGGAGGAAAGTGGTCATTGGTTTACAGGGGAGATATAATAGCATTTGGTTCTGGTATCAAGAGTCCCATGCACCCCATCTATCCCCAAGTTCTTTGTAGAAAGAATATGCATCATATTTCTTTAACTGGGCATCTAAAGTGAAATTCCTCTCCTACTTGGGGTTCAGGTATGAGTAGTTGTGTACCAACATTACCTCAATGTCAAACCAATTCTGTTTTGGGATACAAATAAGCTGATCTTAGTATAGATACATTCAGTATTTTTACATGATCTCATTTAAATGTATATTCATGGCAACAAATTGCTCTACTAAAGCATAAGAAGGTAATACTGAATTAAATGCTTTGCTTAAATACTCTAGCATTAAAAAGGGCAAGGCAATCCTCTATTTTAAATATTGTAAACCATTTAACAAAAATGATCACTTTTCCTAGGAGCTGGAAAATACAATATGAATAGAAATCTGTTCTATTGTCACATTAGTTGCTGTTGAAAATGCAGGGAATATTAATGTTATTGATTTAAAATTGACATCAGGAGAATGAATGAGAATATTAGTTAAGTAAATTTAATCTGATATTTAATAAATCAGTTTGTATTTTGCTCATGACATTAATCCTTACCTTTTGCACATCCTTGATATTTAAATGTCTTCAGAAAAGAAAATTAGATTAGCTGTTTAAATACTGCCAATTGATTGAAAAAAAAAATATGCATTGACTGAAAAAATAAGCTAATTTTGAAGGAAAAACTTTGTAATATTTATCTCTTGCAAGCTATGTTTAATAAAGGTTGAAACATTTATGTTATACAGTGTGACCTATGTAACTGCTGAAATTTTCATATTGCACTTCCTTGTTACCTAGACATTTAGGTTTTAAATCTGAGGCGCTGTCACAGCTGGGCAAGGAATCCATCCCACACTCACCAAGTCCCAAGTCTGTTCAGGCAGTGGTCCACTACAGTCAGGTACATATAGCAAGTGGGCCCATCTCTCGGCAGTGTTGGAGGACAGCCTGCTGGGTAGCCAGGGTGTGATTAAACAGCCAAGTGCACCTGATGGCATACATTGAGTATTACCAGGAGTTTTCGATGTTGCCAAGGTAATTGGTTAGAGAAGAGAGGAACCTTCGGTCTTTATTGGTCATTCTCAGTATTTTTTAGATATGGGGACGAAATGTTCTCTGCATTTGACCCATCCTATGGTACATAGGAGCAGTGGGCTGCTATGTTCAGCACCCAGGGAGCAAGTTGGGGTTCAGTGTCTTGCTCAAGGACACTTTGACATGCGGACAGTTGGAGGAGGGGAGGGGATCAAACCGCCGACCCCATGGTTAGTGGACGACCCGCTCTATCCACTGAGCTACTGCCGCATCTAAGCGGTGGGTGTGGAGGGGATTGGTTCTCTGCATGTTCAGTGCCCGGGGAGCAAGTTGGGGTTCAGTTTCTTCCTCAAGGACAGTTCTTTAGGGAATCGAACCGCCGACCCTACGGTTAGTGGACGACCCATTCTAGCCACTGAGCTACTGCGCGTCCACCAGTGTTTATCAGTGGGAGAATAGTGTTTTTCAGAAGGGAGAGGTTGGCCAATGCAGCACAGACCTTGCTTTCCATAATGTAGGATTTGGTAAATTGGAAAATTTAAGAGAATGTGTGGAGACCAAAGTGCCAAATTGCTTTCATAAAAAGCACCCCCAAAGTACACCTATTTTTACTAGTACTTAGTCATTATGCAGCCATATTGTTGCAGAGCTTTCAATTCATCCAATCAATAGCCACCTATATTCAGGTAATTGCAGATATTCTTAATTTAAACCTGCACCATGTTTCTCATTAGCAGCCTCTAGTGGCTTGAGTTGTAGAAACCGTTAGGCCTATAGAAGCTACATGATTATAATTTTTTCAGATTAGATTTTTATTGTCACTGCATAGTAAAGAGTAGGTAGACCAAAACTTTCAGTTCAGCATCTTATTTCAATGTTGCCAGGGTGCCAGTCAGAAGATGGCATGACAATGAGGGTCTGTGGAATTGTAAAGTCTAGTCACCAGTCAAACCCTGCAAAGGGGTGCATATATCAACAATATGACGTATGAATCTCATGAACCCTTATGTATAATAAAAAACAATCGATAAACCACAGCATACTGTTTTACTATCAACCCACCACACAGCTGCAAGAACACCGTTTTTGTTGCAATAAACCAAAAATATTATTGGTCATTAGTCCTACCACTTGTAGCGGCCAGCATCGCTCTTCTGTTCACCTAATCAGGCTGCAGTGTATAAACGGCAAATAAATTACATTATTGTAATGTAATATGACATTCTGTAGTATTTTCTTAATTGAAATAATAGTTTAACAATATGAAATGCTTTCAATATAATTGAAAATTGCAATGAATAGCAAAACTAAGGCATCCAAATGTAAAAAACAATCAGAATCAGAATCAGCTTCTGATTCTGATTCAATAATAATACAATAGTTATACATAAAGGCATATCGATGACGGCAGCATGTCCTCCACAACATACCTGGCTACCAGTTTGAGACGACATGTGTGAGGCCAAAAAATCAAGCTTCAGTTATTTTGTTTGTGTGGCACTGTCTTCGTCTCCTTCGGTGGTCATGGCCACACATTTCGTAAAAGCATGTGCCGTTTAAAGATGTTTCATTAGTATGGAATTGCTTGACACCGACGTGGAGAAGCACTTTTGTCAAGGGCATTATGTGCATTTAACGTATACATTCTTTTTTTACATTTAATTTAAGGTAAAGCAATGGCTATACATACAATTCAAGAAGGCTACTTTAAGATGAACTGTGCTCGCCATTCCTGTTATTGACGTGTGTGCAACTATGTTTGTGTGTCAACAACACCCACCCAACTCTACCTCTGATTGACTTGCAATTAAATTTTACTCTACCTCAGCCAATCATCATCACTTATGCAGTTCCTGCCACCTCACAAAGGAAGAACAGTAATACAGACTTGGCCTATCGGTTTAGAGATCTTGATTGGTCTGATGAAAACAGCCAATAAGCTAATAATTATAGTAATAATTTTTGGCAGTAACGGTAACGACGTTATCGTGATGGAAACAGTAATTAATTTGATTACTCGTTACTTTTTTTACGCCGTTATTTCCCATCACTGGTAGCTACATCCCAGATTCAGAGAGATTATAAGAAGGCCAACTCATTGTTGTCGCTGATGAGGCCAACCACCATTGTGTCATGTAAAGTCACAGAATACCTAAAGGAAGCAGATCTTCACTATGGACTGTCGCCACAGAAAGTAAGATAAAGCATGAGATACACTTGTACACCCAATAAAATCGAAATGTTCATAAAAATGAATTTGATTTTGAATGAATGCAGTTCGTAGAGCACAAACAAATTCATTTGATTGTGCTCTACGAACTGCATCTCACAAGATCATAACATTTATGAATAATTATGTCATGAGTTACAAGGACAAGATAAGGGTTGCTCCTAGAGACAAGCATAAACCAAGAACAGACTATTCCGATCAGCTAGTGCCCTCAGTATTGGTGTGTTGTATGTGGCTCAGGACACATCCTAGTGTTTGAAATGATGATGGCGAGTAATGACCACTGTTCTCAGGATCCACTTCTGAAAAGTTGGGCTATATACACTTTAATTTGCCAGAAGAGCTCCATGTTTAGGACATCACACACGCTTCAGCCTTAAACAAAGAAACACTTGTCAGAAAATATCAAGAGGTTTGTAAAGATGTGATGTGATCTGGCACTGGCTCCTACGATTCAGCAGTAAGGACATGGATTTGGCTGCTGCTTGATGCAGGGGGGGTAGCCTTTTGGTTTGTGTTCTCACTCCTCTGGAACAAAACTATGCCCAGATAGAGGAATGCTTGATCATTGTGTTTGGTTGGCATCATTTCCTCCACTACATATATTGGCAACATAATGGCAGAGATGGATCATAAGCCCCTTACTGCATTCTTCAGTAAGCACCTCCTAAATGCCCCACAACATTTACAGAGCATGCTGCTTGCCTTACAAAGTTCAGGTGTGCAGCCAGGTCAGGTGTCCCTTGTTTTTAGATTGACTATTATGAAGTATTTAGATCCTTTAAAGCTTTTGCTCACACTTCAGCTCCGCCTAGTACCATAATCCAAACCATACCATATAGCTCCTCAGCATAGTCCATACCTTGTTGAATTCTGCACATTGCTCCATGAATGCCTGCGTGAAATATGGTAGGATGCCGATCTTGTCTCCATCACTGATCGACATATTGTTCTGGTCCCTGGCCTAATAGTCCTGTTCTTGAATGTAATGGCATCTGATGAAAAATACAGGACAGTTGTTAGGACACTTCCTGACAGCAAAGTATTTGATTTAATAGAACCTGATAATGGGAAGACACAGGCAGTGATTTACGAAGCATCTTCTACACATTGTGGGCAGTAACAACAATCAAAAAATATCTTAATTAGTATATCATTTGGTATTACTAGCATTAATTTATCGGTTTCACACCTGTCAGGTTTGCTCTATTTAAGTGAAGTGCTCTCTATCCAACAGGTCGGGTTTCAGAGCCAAGTGTATCCTGCAGTGTCTCAGAGATATATTGCACATTGTGCTTCCCTTCATCATGACTTCCCTTCAGGACATGGCAAAAACAAAAGTTCAGTTTTCAGATGCAAATCCAGTTTACAAAATCATTTTTTTTTTGTTTATTTTTGAACACTCATAATGATCTGGATCTTGTGTTCCCACAAAAGTGGAGGAAGAGCAGCATCTGTAACGGGTGAGCGTAGGACCCAATTGCAGCACAAAGCAGACGAGATTGAAAAATAAATAGTCTTATTTCTTTCCGAACGGATGATAACGGGGAGCAGGCGAATGGAGATCCGGAAGGACGAGACAGGAATCGGAGTCGGGGACAGGCAGGATCGGTAAACCGGTACAGGAGACAGGCGAACGGAGATCTGGAAGGACGAGACCTTGGCGCCAGCTTCCTGGACTCTCCCCGTAAGGGTAGATCCCGGGAGGACAGCCACACCATTTGGCCTACCTGATAGTCGGGGGCTCTGGTGCGGTGGCGGTTAGCTGCTGCTGAATAGCGATCCGCCGAGCGTAGGAGAGCGGCTCTTGCTAGGTTCCAGGTCCTGCGGCAGCGACGGATGAATGCCTGGACCGACGGACAGGAGGCCTCCTTCTCCAGGGCTGGAAACAGCGGGGGCTGGAACCCATAGGCACACTGGAAAGGAGAGAGACCTGTGGCAGAGCTAGTTAGTGTATTGTGGGCATACTCGACCCACAGGAGCTGCTGGGACCATGACGAAGCGTTCTTGGCGACCGTGCACCGGTGGTCGTCTCCATCTCCTGGTTCTTCCTCTCCGTCTGGCCATTAGACTGTGGATGGAAACCAGACGACAGGCTGACCGTGGCCCCGACCAATTTGCAAAACTCCCTCCAAAAGATGGAGGTGAATTGCGGTCCCGGATCGGACACCACATCGACGGGGAGGCCATGGATCCTGAAAACGTGCTGAAGGACCAGTTCAGCCGTTTCCTTGGCAGAGGGCAGTTTGGGCTGCGGTACGAAGTGAGCCAGCTTGCTGAACCGATCAACCACGGTTAAGATGGTGGTATGGCCGTGGGACGGCGGCAACCCAGTGACGAAGTCAAGAGCTATGTGTGACCACGGGCGGTGGGGTATTGGCAGAGGATGGAGAAGACCAGCAGGGGCCCGATGGGAAACCTTATGCTGACTGCAGACCGGACAGGCCCCCACAAACTCACGGGTGTCCTCTTCCAATGTGGGCCACCAGAATCTCCGTCGAACCA
>OMKI01043200.1:0-10276 GCA_900302315.1 Phycis blennoides
CCCGGCGCCGCCCCCAGGAAGTCGCTCTCCTGCTTCACGTGCCGCGTGTTGGAGGCCTCGTCCCTGTGGAGGAGGCCGGAGGTGGAGGAGGAGGAGGAGGAGGTGGTGGTGGTGGTGGCGGCGGCGGTGGTGAGGTCGGGGGGAAAGCAGGAGGAGGTGGAGGGCTTGTGGGAGGAGACGGCCACGTCGGAGGAGCTGACGCGGTTCTCTGCCAGAGAGCCTGGAGGGGAGAACAGTGACGATGAGAACAGAAAGGATCAGTGGATGAAGGGCGAATTCCACACGCCCAAACTTCTGCTTGTCAGGCCGCCTCCTTTGATAAATAAGAAGCACGGCTGCTAATCTCCCTGCACAACCCACATCCCAAGGGAGGTGCAACTCCCACTTTGGGAAGCTTCGCTTGCACACACAAGCGCACGTTCTCATGCTCACCAACGTAAAACATTTTTGCTCGAGTGTTTCTTTAATACATCATACAGAATAACCACAAACACATTGAAAACCAAACCAGGTATACGAGTGGTTGCTTTTGATCGGCTATCATAAATGATATCAGAAATGATCACAAATTGGAAAAGGAAATTCCAATACTCAGTGCACAGTGCTGTGATTTCAGCCTGTGGCGTTTGCTAGTTTTGTGCACACTTTAAAGTGTCTTCATATCGGACCACAGGTGGGGGAGAGAGAGAGAGTGAGAGAGAGACAAACGGGGGAGAGAGAGAGAGAGAGAGAGAGAGAGAGAGAGAGAGAGAAACAGGAGAGAGAGAGAGTGAGAGAGAGAGAGAGAGAGACAAACGGGAGAGAGAGAGAGAGAGAGAGAGAGAGAGAGAGAGAGAAACAGGAGAGAGAGAGAGGAGAGAGAGAGAGAGAGACAAACGGGAGAGAGAGAGAGAGAGAGAGAGAGACAAACAGGGGAGAGACAGATAGTGAGACGAACCAGAGGCTCTGGTGGCGTCGCTGCCGTTGCTCCGAGGCCTCTCCAGCTCCTCCCCTTCGTACGAGCTGCCCACCCTCTCTCCCTCGCAGTCCCGCGCCGGTGCGGCGGGGGCCCTCTTGGGGTCCTGGACCCCGCCGGCGGAGACGTAGGTGCAGGCCAGGCCCACCTCCTGCTCCAGCGCGGTGCGGGTCAGGTAGCTGGAGTCGATGAGGCGCAGGTCGCTGTACTTCAGAGACCTGTGAGGTGAGCAGGACCGTTAGGATGGGAGCATGAACCCTGCATAACCCTTACCCTCATGCTCTTATTTGTTGTACGTCTTGGCACTTTAATCACTCTTTGTAATTTGCCGCTTTGATCGCTCTTTGTAACTTGGTACTTAGTCAGAGATGTTGTATACTAGCGATGGTTAACCTAGCAATTGAAATGCTTGAAACTTGTGGTTCTGGTGACTTTTTTACTGTATTAGCAGCAATGAAATGTTTCACCTTCTTATGACAAATGTACTCTTTGTAAGTCGCTTTGGATAAAAGCGTCTGCTCAATGCCCCTAAATGTAAATGTAAATGTAAGCATGGGCCAGATGCAGCTCTCTACTGTACACCAGCTTCCATGGCGGCTGTGAAATGGAATACGGCTCGATTGGTCAGCTCAGCTGTTACGTGAGGTTTTAGATCACCAGGAGCCGGTGATGGCAATGAGAAGGAGAGGGGCAGAGAAGTGTTTCTCCTGTGAGTGACTGTAATTGAGCTGCAGTTACAGTAAGCTCCATACTCGCACAGTATATGAGTATGGAGAAAATCAATGTAAAAAGACACTATGGAGTGCGTTGTCAGGCATGGAAGAATCATGACCTTCAAGGGCTCTTTGGTTGAAAACCACAGCGTTTCATTCCTTCTTTACAGTGAGTGTGACCCACAGACTTTATGAGGCTGATCAATGTAAAGAGGTCAAGAGGTCATGTCAAGTGGCACAGTGGTGCACCTTGGGAAGGTTTCCCCCAGGGGGTCTTTCCCCGTGAGGATGACGATGCAGGGGAGCCCCTCTAGGTCCTCATACGTGTGGGGGACCCACTCTTCGCTGTCACAGCCTCGCCACGCCTGCAGAGGAACAACCGACCGCTTACATTAGTGTGTTGTATGGCCATGTTGTGATTCTGAATGTCTGATACTAATATACATGAATATACATATATTATTGTCCTTCAGTAACTTGCTTTAAATATTCTACGATCTTTGTTTTTTTTTCCATTAAATATGCACTGGTCATAATAACAACCCATGTCGATGTCACCATCTCTTCCCCTCTACTTCCAATGCACTTTCTTTTTATTCCAATAGGGGGCGATGGAATAGCTAAGATTTAAATTGGGAGTCACGGGAACAACTTTTAAACGTAAAACTCTAGGACCGAGAAAAACATATTTTGGATAGGATTTGAATAATCAAATCTATGTCGTACAGTCACTAAAATGAAAATACATATGTAATGACATACGTCATACGGAAACAATAACCGCCGGACAAAACCAAAAAAGCTCACCCGGAGCCGGCTGGTGAAGTTCCGGGGCAGGCTGAGCTCCGAGGCGGGGCTGCCCAGCAGCACGGCGAAGCAGAACTGCAGGCCCAGCTTGTCGCGGACGTTCTCCAGGCGCTCGCGCGCCAGCATGGCCAGCTGCAGCGAGGGCACGCGCACCAGCAGCATGTGGCCGCGGCCGCGGGCGCCCGGCCTGCAGGGCGCGCTGATCAGGTCCTCCACCATGGCCAGCGTCTCGGGGGTGATGTGGTCCCGCAGCGACGGCGACGACGTCAGCGCCATCATGGCCTCCGTGTACTGCTGGATGAGCAGGTAGCTGCGGATCACCATGCTGTGGAGGTGGGGGTGCCTTGGAGGAGGAGGAGGAGGGGAGAGGATGGGGGGTCATGATCGCCGCGGAGACACAATGGCGCGAGCCTGTGCGAAAGAACAAGCTCTTTTGTGTTGTGTGGAGCGAGGTTGTGCTGATCTGGCTCTGGTGTTCTACGGTAGCCATTGAGGTTAACACTAGAGCTCAATTGAAATTCTGTTCACTTCATTCATGACGCAGATCAGTCTGTGATCAGATTCATCAACAAACCAACGCGGGTATTAGATTAGATTCAATTTTAGTAATTCCCAGTACTTTTTAGATATGGTAACGAAATGTATTTTCTGCATTTGACCGCTCCTATGGTACGTAGGAGCAGTGGGCTGCTAGGTTCAGCGCCCGGGGAGCAAGTCGGGGGTTCAGTGTCTTGCTCAAGGACATGCGGACATGCGGACAGTTGGAGGTGGGGAATCGAGGGGATCGAACCGCCGACCCTACGGTTGGCGGACGACCCGCTCCGCCCACCCGCTCTACCCGCTCTACCCACTGAGCCACCGTCGCCCCGTACGGAAAGCAAAACAAAGTTCTCCCTGGGCGCGCGTGTCCCCTGTGCGTCCTGCTGGGCTGAACGTCGGGGGAGCCCCTCTTCCCGACTGACCTCTGCAGCAGGGTGTGGACCATCTTCTCGAAGGCGTCGTCACAGCGCAGGATGGGGCTGGCCACGCCCCACTGCAGGGAGCTGCTGTAGTCCGTCATGCCAAAGTAGAGGAGCTGCTCGGGAGACGGCGCCCCCTGTAGGAACACGCAGGCCGCACGTCGTCACGCCACAACCAGAAACCGTGACCGATGTCCAACTGTCAGTCCCCGCTGACGACCGGATTCACACGCACACGTCCACATGCAACGTACTGATTTTTATACACTAAAGAATCTGTCCACCTGAGGACATATCTAGTTAACAAATAGTGCCAAATAAAAATCTAAGAACGTCATATTGAAAAAAAATCCAATTTGCCCTTCATCTTCTACTACAAACAAACAATGCAATTATATTACATATCATATCATCAATTCTATGCAAAAAAAACAAGGCATTTTCAAATTGCATTTTCCTTCCATATTAGACCATCTGGGATCAGGGTCCAGGCAGCACACATGCTGTCCAACAACTGAGGAGGGTCACAACCCATCACCCACACCGTGACATGGACTCATTCATCAGCACCATCATCATCACCACCACCAGCGGACTCACCAGGCTCTGGGCGGAGGGCCAGTGCACCTCGTTCTGGATGCTGATGCGAGACTGGCGCGTCTGCAGCGTGTAGGGGAAGCAGCTGACCTGCAGCACCAGCAGGTTCATCGCCTCCAGCACCTCCTTGCAGTTGACCACGCGGTCGGCCAGACCCTGCAGCTCCCCGTGGCACACGGAGCCAGATAGGGCACTGTGTGGGGGGAGAGAGGGAGGAGGAAGAGAGACAGAGGGAGGGAGAGAAAGAAGCAGAGGGAGGGAGGAAGGGAAAGAGAGCGGGAGGGAGGGAGAGAGAGAGAGAGATCAATAATTAATGTCATACACATTATCATTGGGAAGATGACACTGCATTCAAGAAGACAAAACATCAATGAGTCGCAGTAGGCTCTTAAAAAGAAAGGTTATTAAAGAAAAGTTATTTTGTCCGGCTATAAAACTGTGTACTGCGTACATCTATTAACTCAACAAGAGGGGGGGTGGGTGCACATGACTAATGTCCATTATTGTTTTCAGTGAAAGGGCTCACATCTCCACCATCTTTAATCCCTCACCCACGGTGCCCAGCTTCAACTTTCAATGATTCCCGTCCTCCATCTTGAAGCACCATTCAGTTCAGCCATCCGTCATCTTAATTAGCGCCGCTAGTCTCACGCACCAAAACAACCCCGGCGGTGTACTGCCCATTCTACCGCGCAAGGCCGTCGCTCTGCGGTTCTTATCACGGGAGAACCACAGCGGCGGTCTCTGGCGTGTCGCGGACGCGCGCGTGGCCGTCACGAGCGTTTAACCGGCGCCGAGGACGCGCTCACCTGGTGAGGTCGACGTGGGAGTTGTCGTGGATGAGGACAAACAGCGTGTAGGGGTTCTGCTTGACCTTCCTCATGAAGGCCTCCATCTTGGAGTGCACGTCCCCGTGCAGACGCACCACGTACTTGTCTGACCTCTGGTGGGCCGAGGCCACGTCCTCGATGCCCAGGTCCACCAGCACGCCTGCACAAAGACGGGAAGGAACACGTTCAAAACGGGATTCTCCTCTTCGAGGGGAGCGAAGGCAGGAAACACATTTCAGGTAATGTCCCCCGTTGAGATGTCTCGCGTCTCTGCATGCCGGAGATAAAAGTGTGAGGCGTAGAACTCACTCGTACGCACTCTTATGAATAGGTACTTTGTGCTCTGCCCAGAGGGCCGTGGAGAACTTTTCGTAGTTGATTCCGATTGAGATTGTGTCTAAATCACTAGACGTAATGCATGTCATTAAAAAGTAAAGGGGCATTTAGCAGACGCTTTCGTCCAAAGCGACTTACAATCGGTACATTTATGGGGTTCGACATGTGGACAGTTGGAGGGGGGGGATCAAGGGGATCGAACCCCCGACCCTACAGTTAATGGACGACCCGCTCTGTCCACCCGCTCTACCTACTGAGCTACTGCCACCCCTTACTCTACCGCGCCTTTTCTTCGCGTGCTGATCAACGGACACTAGTTCTAGGTTTGTCAGGGCCGAACTCGGGTTCGGTGAGGCGTACCGGATTGTCGGATGCGCTGTGCCGTCTGGTGCACCAGCACGTGAGAAGGCGGGACCAGCACCAGGAAGTCCACCTTGCAGAAGCGCCCCAGGTCCAGGCTCTGGCTGCCCGAGTCCGCGATGGAGCAGACCTGGGAGAGGAGACTGCGGGCCACACTCAGCTGGGGAGGGTAGATCTGGAACACCTGGTTGAGAAGATCTGGGGGCGGCAGTGGTGGGACAGGGAAGAGTTCAATATACAGTATTGGTACAGTAAAGACGGGGCTGAATGCTATGTCTCACTATTACACATCTGTAAGTATGTCAAAAACACTTCTTTAAAAGGGCTGTTTAACCAGCCATAAGCCAGACAGATATAATTTAATTTCATTAATATCAGCTATATTTTAAAAGTATTTTGGTTTTTATTCTTTATTTAAAAAAAGGTGATTTCTGCTGTGACACACTGACGTCCTGTCCAGGATTAATAAAGTGCATCTTATCGACTTAAGACTTTATTTTGCTTTTAGCTGTTCCAGCTAGTTTTCCATGGACACCATACATTTTGTGAGCTAAAGTGTGGTGAATAGGTTCTAGATACGTTAGCCTCTATCGTAAAGATATGCATTCCAAGCTAATAATAGCTCTGGAATGAAGAGGTCACATACTTTGTTGTGGAGATAAACAGATCAGACAGGGGCTGTGTGTTCTCTGTCGGTACTCCTACGAGGTGGATCTCTTCAGAGAATATATTCTGCCCTCTAGTGTTAAGAACAATCAGTGCTCCATGCAGAATCAGTATAATCAATACATTGTACGTAATCTATGATGTTTTGCAATTCATCCATTTGTACCCTAACGTGGCGCTTTCAAAATATGAGGATAAAATCCTAAAAAGAAATATACTTAATAATAAATAAAATAATATATTTAATAAAAAGAATATATACTGTATGTAATAGATATAGATAGAAAAAAAAGACTACTAGCAACAGATGAGCATGATGTTTGGTAAGATGATAAGTGCGGTGAGGTATGCAGTGGTGGAGCCACAGGGGATCCAGTGGTGGAGCCATAGGGGATCCAGTGGTGGAGCCACAGGGGATCCAGTGGTGGAGACATAGGGGATCCAGTGGTGGAGCCAGAGGGGATCCAGTGGTGGAGACAGAGGGGTCTTACCCTGGTCGGCGAGGGGCTGCATGCTGGCCCCTTCCTGGGAGTGGGGGTGGTCGCCGGCCTCCCCCTGGTAGGGCTGGACCAGCAGGCCTTTACGCCTGCGCTGGTACTTCACCAGCTGCTTGTCCAGGTTGTCCCCTGAGAGGAGTCACAGACGCACATCGCATTGTAATAAATCACAGTGAAACACGCCATGCACACACCACACATGCTCTTTACAGGCACAATCTCATACATGTTTACATGCATATGTACCTCCATGCTGCTATTCTGCACTTTTGCCATATTGCTCCTTTCATTATTGCCCCTCAGCAACATATCATTGAAACACACTGTGAATTTTCTGTTCTGTATAATGTATACACCCACTGTCTCTCTGTCTGTGTGTATATTTGCACTATTATGTTATATGTTCTGTTATATGTTATATGTTGTATGTTAAAATTACTACTGCACATTTGGAGTATGGGGAAACGCAATTTCGATTCTATGTGTAATTACTTGCACTAATTGCATGGTAGGATTGACAATAAAGTTCACTTTGACCAAGGAAAATTGTCAATTATGTACATTTCAAATTCTAAATATGATACATATATAGATATCATTTGTGTACAATTTAAAAAATACCGAACGATACTTTAGCGATTTAGTGACACGAAAGAAAAACCTAAAACAAGCGTCGGTTTTCTCGAGCAAAACCCAAAGGGAGCAGCCCACAGCGGACGAGCACTCACCCAGCGAGGTGGTCTTGAAGTGGGACGCCAGCACGCTCACTTTCCCCGTGATGAGCTCGTAGCTGATCTCCTTGAGGAACTCGTTGGTGCTCAGCATGCCCTCCGCCAGCGCCCGCGCCTGATACTTGCCTGCCCGCCGGGACACAGGGACACAGCGGGTCAGTTCCACGCGCGACACAAGCGCTGTGCTGTGTTGCCATGCATGCAGATACAGCCCGGTAGCGCGCTGTAAGCTAGGCGTGCAAGCTAGGTGGTGCAAAGTGACCGGCTTTCTCTGGTTGCACGCAGGCTTCCGTGTAACAAGAACCTGTTATTTGAGGAGTCGTGTGATGCATCAAAACATTGCTGTCGATGCACGTGTTCCATGCAACAGAGGCATCAAACATGGGTTCAATCTATAATGCCTTTTCATGTAATTCAAACTTGCAGCTGCTCTTTGCACTACAGTATAACAGGCGATTATTGGTACATGGTAGTCAAAAACAAGGAATTTCAAGTAAGTAATTGTGTTCGTTTGAGGTATATTGTGCTTTTTGGATGTTTTTCAATGGCATACAAGGTTCTCTTGTAAAAGAGTTTCTCATCTCAACGAGACTTAAAATAAATATAAAAAAGATCTATTCCTAGAAAAGGAGAGTCCCTCACCGAGCACCAGCACGCAGAACTCGGTGCCGCCTATCTTGGCCACGCTGATGATGACCACGTAGGTGGGCAGGCACTGCTGGGGCAGCGGGGCCTCGCTGAGGGGCCGCAGGGACTCCGCGATGCCCTCCCCCAGGGTGCCGCTGGTGACCAGGACCTGGACCCCCCCGCCGGACACGCTGGCCTCCAGCCGGGCCAGCCAGGGCAGCTGGGAGGGGGAGACGCAGGGCCCCCCCGGGCAGCACAGCATGGCCTTCAGCACGATCTGCTCAAACTCCTCCCGCAGCGGGATCTGGTTCGGACCTGTGTGACACACGCACACGCACACGCACAGACACAGACACACACGCGCACGCACGCACACACACACACACACACACACACACACACACACACAGCCAGAGGGTGGCAGGGATTAGCGCACACACAGACACACACACACACACACACACACAGCAACCGAGAGCCCCAATCAATCGCTGACTGGAATGTTTCAAAAGGCGGAGAAAAGCCGAGCTGAATTGAACGCGGATGAGAGGGTCCGATGAGGGTTGCTATGGAGACCTGTGGGGATGCGTGTCAGGAACCACTCTCAAACCCCGCGTGTTGTTGTTGTTGGAGCTGTGTGTTGATGTTGCTAAAGGTGCCCCGGTTTTACCGCCGGGTGGGAGGGCCTAATGATTGGTCAGTACAAGTCATTTCAAAATCGATCCACTCGTGACATCACAAGCGACATCACAAGGCATTTTTCCCCTTTCTTATATTATAGTTTCTTATATTATTCGGCGTGCACGTCTGTAGCGTACCGAGTCGTGCGAGGTACTGCAGGGTGAGCAGAATCATGGTCTCCACGCTGAGCAGCTGGGTGTTGTTCAGGCCCAGCCGTTCCCTGGTCTTGTCCGTCAGCTGGCTGGTCTTACAGCAGCTGACCAGCAGGGGGCTCACCACGATGTCCCCCACGTTGCCATAGAAATAGGGTAAAGTGCCGTGCCCTGAAATGTCATGAAAACAGTAAGCATAGCGCACGTATAGCCTGCATATAGCGCATGCAGGGATGACCAACCACAGAATGTTAATAAGTTAACTAATGTTAATAAGTTAACCTTAATCTCAACTGAAATTACATTTGAGTTTTCATTATAGTGTAGGTTGAATGGATATATTTATGAACTAACTGAGCGATACTCAAAGGAGTATGACTCTTGTATGAAGCCTGTGTTACAGTGTCCAGTGTTGCGTGCACCCTTATAGGTCAGGCACTCAAAATGTCAAAAAAAAAAAGATTTCTTTCCACAGGAAGATCTAGCATGCCATGTTGCAGAGGACAGAGCCTCCCTCGTCCACACCACAACACCTAGAACACTGGATGTGTCTGCAGGCGGGGCAGCCGGTGATACCTATCAGGATGACGGGGCGGACTCCGGACGAGCTGAGCAGGTTGTCGGGGACGATGACCGTCTCTCCGGCGGTGAGCGGCTGCGGTTGGACCAGCCCCGCGGCGGGGGGCGCCGGCGCTGTTTGCATGGCCACCACGGACCCTGGGGAGAGGGGGGCCGGGGGGGACCAGGATCAATACTGGGAACCAATCTCAGGGTCGCAATCAGAATCGACTTCATTGCCAAGTCAGTGCAACGTGTACAAGGAATTTGTCTGTTTGGTGCATGGCAATAAAGATAACCATGGTACGAGAGAAAAGTATGTAAAGCACATCATATGAAATAGAAACCTTTACCATAAGAACTTTATGAAAAATATATAAAGGATATATAGAACGTGTCCTCTTTTTACAATGAAAGAGCTGTACAGTTAAACTCTGAATTGGAGGCCGAACACAGAAGCCAGTGAGGTGGTTTGGTTGGAGACTCTTGTATTCTGAGGAGTGGTTGAAATAAGGAGGATAGGAGTCGAAATAGGAGTCGAAAACAACACCCATTTGAACCTCTTCGGGGTGTAGTCAATAACATGTACTCTGTACAGTACTCCCCTGGGAACACACACACACACACACACACACACACACACACACATCAAGTGCACACACACGCACACTCACATGCACACACACACACACACACGCACACACATGCGCGCCCGGCGACAGGTCAATCGTTAAGATTCTTCGAACCCCTCCCAGCAGAATACATCGCGACACGAGTCGCCGCGCGTGTGTACTGACCGGGGGGACA
>OMKI01043226.1:2500-17572 GCA_900302315.1 Phycis blennoides
CCAGAGGGCTGGAGCACAGGGTGGACAGCGCTCTGGAAACGGCCAGGTTAGTATGATGGAACAAAACAAGCCCTTAGTGCCTTTGTTCACAATCCCCGTGGTCCAGGGTATGATCACAGTTGAAGACTATCTATCTATGTCTGTATGTTGTCTGTCTATATCGATATCTGTCTATGTTGCTTCCATTGTGCACCTTTATTATTAGCAGCACATATGATCTTGATTTCCGATGAGGGGTTGAGGTGGTCAGTGCCGGCCCGTCCATTGGGCAACTCTGGGCCCAGGCCCGGTGGGACCAATAATGAGAGGCAGCACTTTTCTCTCTGACCATTTTAAGTTTGTAACCTGGCATGCTCTGGTGCAGTGCCCTCCCAAATCATGTCAACTTGTTGTCCCTTGATGCCAATCTGGCAATCTGCCAAAATAGGTGTAATCAGTAACAACTAATAGATGACTCATCATACATTGATGAATGGACGAAGAGATTAACAATTCTGGCAGCATTATCACGCCTGAGAGTGCAGGTAATTCAGGCCAGGTCGCCCCTGCAAAAGTGATTGTAAATTCCAATGTGTTCTCTACCTGCATAAAGAAAGGTTGAAACTCATTTCTAAACTAAGTTTTATTCTATACACAATCTGGCCCTCGTACTATATACTTGTCATATAATATTTACACCATAAAACGTTGACATGTCCAGTTATAAACAAAGACACATTATGTATTTAAAACGTTGTGCATTTGAGTCGAGGTATGGACAAGGATCAATGCATAACACTACAATGTAACCCACGACATCCCTTCTCATGTCAAATAAGTTGTTTTAGGCTTGGTTCACCTTCACACATTGTGCAGACCGGAGGAATGAATTACGGAGCGACTTCTACTCTGCTGGGGTGGAGCACGGCTGCTATTTTGAACTTTGCTCAGGACTGGGGAGTCGACTCGGACGCATGTCGGACAGTCTAAGTTTATTTAGGGCTGCGGGTGCAGTGTGTCAGGGTCATGGCAGTGTTGCTATTCTGCGTGGCCTTTCTGTGGCCCCCGATGACCTTTCTGTTTGAGCTATGAGCCATGTCTATGGGTCAAGAGAATAGGCTGCACAGCATTGTGTCAGTCTAACCCTTCATCCCAGCCCACGATGGACTCATTTGGGCGACTTGTTACATGTCGAACACAAACTAGACTAACTTTATTTAAGAGCATGCGATACACATTAAAGCATTAGCCTAGCCATATCAGTGACACGTAGCCTATAATTAAAGTCCAATTCCTGCTGTCAGATGTAAAATGTAGGATACATTTTTGTAATTTCTAATTAGTACAGAGAGAAGTGAATCCTCCTATTTTTATATATTCTTTATTTCCACTTTCTACCAGATACCTCTCAGAGGAAATTAAGAAGAGAGATGGTTTTCGTCTCTTGATGGAGGTAAACATGTTGTTCTTATTCCTTTAACCCCTGAATATTACAATCTGTTAATTAGGTGCAATCTTTGTTTCCTTCAGCCTGAATATGCAAATGTTTGCTTCTGGTATATTCCACCAAGTCTGAGGAACATTCCGGATAGCCCCGAGTTCTGGCAGAAGGTTCATGCTGTGAGTATTACATTACAACAAATATTGCTGAGGAACCGGGATGTAATTACATTTATTTTAGACACACACACACACACACACACACACGGCAAAGGGAAGATCCTACTGTGAGCTCATTCATATTGGACTACAGCCAGAGCAGTAGGTAGGAGGAACGCGTAGGAATATGTAAAGGGCTTGGATATTGCAACAGCAAATCGCAATGACTGCCACCATTTTGGGCGCATGGGATCGTTTTTTTGGTCATCGCTTGGTTACAAATCGTGAAATGATTCTTCATTATGGGAAGACGTTGTTGTGTTCAAAACTGCCACCGCGGTTCTCATACGAGATGTGGCAAAACACACCTTCTGCTTAGCCTACGGTGACCGCACAGCAACGCTGATGTGGGGCTTTACAGTACTGCAACTCTCAGAGTACTGCCAACAGAAATGACGCATTCCGACAGACAAGTCGTACGGTCTCCGTCTGCTCTTCCTCCAGGTGGCGCCGAAGGTGAAGGAGCGCATGATGAGGAAGGGCAGCATGATGATAGGCTACCAGGCTCATGGAAGCAAGGCCAACTTCTTCAGGATGATTGTCATCAGTCCCTGGGTCGGCACCGCCGACATGGACTTTGTCCTGGATGAAATACATCGCCTAGGGGCCGACCTGTGACCCCCCACCCCCCCCACCGTGCTCTGAGCGGGGGTCTGAAAACACCTCATCCACATCGTGACCACTGCAGCGTCGAGGTGCGAAGGTACTTCTTTGGGAAGCAAATACAGACTGCAATGTTGTAACACGTGTGTTTTTGCTACATTTATATTTACATTTACATTTAGGGGCATTTAGCAGACGCTTTTATCCAAAGCGACTTACAAAGAGTACATTTGTCATAAGAAGGTGAAACATTTCATTGCTGCTAATACTGTAAGAAAGTCACCAGAACAAGTTTCAAGCATTTCCATTGCTAGATTAACCATTGCTAGTATACAACATCTCTGACTAAGTGGCAAGTTACAAAGAGCGATCAAAGTGCCAAGACGTACAACAAATAAGAGCATGAGGGTAGGGTTATGCAGGGTTCAGGTGAACTCTGAACAAGTGGGTCTTTAGTCTCTTCCGGAATACTACTGCTACAAACTGTAAAAGATGCTATATATTGGGGAATCAAAAAGGAAACCTATGGTCAACATATTTGCTCTTAAACATATTTTCCAGTGGAATATAAATCCTAGGCTGACCTTGGGGCTAATCTACATTTCCATAAATCAATAGCTATCACCACCTCCTGGAATTCTTTCACAATCATCGAGTCTTTTTATTCTTTTAAATTTAGTTCACTCATAATATTTTCTTTTTCATTTCATCTGCATGGCACTTCTACTGATGATTTGCTGTTAAAGATTATAAGAAATTTGTAATCAGTAATACAGTGTGTTTACAATTGTTTTGGGTAATCAGAGTCATGGCGAGATATAACCCAACAAACCATGTAATGGCATTTTGTTAAAAACTGATATTATACTAATAACATATTATTTTTGTATGTTTTTTCTACATTTTGAGCATGTAAACCAATAATAGCTGTTTTGGCTTGTTTTCCCATTGAATTGTTTACTCACTGTTTGATGGTTATCAATAGCTGATGCAATGATGACGACTGATGCCAGATGATTAACGAGTTAATAAGCTGAATGCATGTATACACTCGCTGGCCACCTTATTAGGCACACCTTGCTAGGACCGGTTTGGACCCCCTTTTGCCTTCAGAACTGCCTCAATCCTTCATGGCATAGATTCAACAAGGTGCTGCGAACATTCCTCAGAGAGCTTGGTCCATATTGACGTGACAGCATCACACACTTGCTGCAGATTTGTCGGCTGCACATCCATGATGGGGATCTCCCGTTGATACAAGGCAGGATGGATCCATGCTTTCATGTTGGTGACGCCAAATTCGTGACTTGAGCTGATGGTTGTGAGTGAAAACCAGCAGTTTCTCAAATGCTCAGACCAGCTCACCTGGCACCAACAACCACGCCACGTCCAAGGTCACTTAAATCACATTTCTTCCCCATTCTGATGCTTGCTGTGAACTGCAGCAGATCGTTTTGACCATGTCTGCATCCCTAAATGCATTGAGTTGCTGCCATGTGATTGGCCAATTTGAAACTGAGCAGCTGACTGGCGACAGTAGCTCAGTGGATAGAGTGGGTCGTCCACCGGAGGGTTGGCGGTTCGATCCCCACCTCCAACTGTCCAAGTGTCCTTGAGCAAGACACTGAACCCCAAGTTGCTCCCCGGGCGCTGTACATAGCTGCCCACTGCTCCAATGTACCATAGGATGGGTCAAATGCAGAGGTGAATTTCGCCCATGGGGGATCAATGAAGGCAACAAAAAAACAGGTTCACTAATGAGCAGTTGGTCAGGTGGCCAGTGAGTGTAGAGTGTTGCTGTTAAAGTTCTCAACAAATAAGATTTAGGCATCTAAAAATACTAAATAGAAATAGAATAAAAATCACAACCCAACAACACTAAGATGTCGATAAGATGAAGATGTTTGTTCATGCTGTAAGAAACAAAACAAATTGAAATTGTTCATCAAACTGTCTGGATGGCAGTGGCACGTTCCCGATCTTTCTACACATCTGTATCGAATTCTAAAGATCCACTGACGTTGTCAGGTAAAAAGCGAAATGTACCTGAGAGATGTACAGGTGGGGTGATTTCCTAATACAGGAAATTGCTTCGAACAAGCTACATTTTGATTAAACCACTTCACACAAATGCTACATCAGCATTCAGTAGGCATTCACTTGCCTACTGAACACAGTGAGGCAATATTTCTTCTTACAGAAGGTGTGGCCTATGGCTACAATTAGTCGATCGACAGAAAATGGGTAGCATCGATGACAGTTGTGATAGTCAATGAATGTTTGTTTTTGTTTGTTCAGTACAAATGACAAATATTTGAACATTAAAGTTGCAGATATGAAAATGTGCAAATATGTGGTTACTTTTATCACCAGACAAAGCAAGGAACTAGACAGGCTAAGGTATAGGATACTTGGCTAAGGCCAATCATGGCAGCCACCCATTTCACTGTTTGTCCGGCTCACTTGGGAAACGATCAAAGGACAACCCTTTTTTTTCTTAATCACATCAGCTGTCCCACTACTGTGCTAAATCATACGTGCAATACCAACCCAACCCGGGGTGCAGGGAGATGCGCACACAAAGCGTTAGGATTGATTTTTTTTTCATGACGAGGATGCTGCTGCCGCTCAAATGGACCGAGAGAGGCGGAGGTGGAACACCTCAATGGTGCAACAACGACACCGCTGTTGGGGAGGGAAATGTTCCTGATGTAGGCCTATACCTTTGGATTGTTGACGTGTTCGGCATTACAGCAAATTAGTTGACATGAATACCTGAGACCCATCCGATGCTGTTTCATGTGGATTGTGTTCAAAACTTGAGAAAAAGTAAACTTGCAGTCTAGAATGTAGTTCATATTATGGTATGATCTAGTAGTTCACTGAGAGTATACTTAGAAGAATACTTTCATAAACTAAAAAGTGGGCTACAAGTAGGCCTATATTACTAGTGAACTAACTACTAGTACTACTGCAAGTTCACTTGTACTATAGTTGCAGTACAAAATAAAACTTGAATGTAAAGGAAGAACCAATACGTTTTTAGTGTATGAGTATACTTACAATGCAAAGTATGTAAAGGAAACTTAAATTAAGTTTACTTTGTAAGTGAACCTAAAGTATACTTCGTTTTTCTAAGGGATGTGCTAGGGCCTATAGTGCAATGTATGTAAGCGTGACAAGTAAACAAGTGATTACTGATTATTGGTGATTTTGAATCAGAGATCCTACTTGTTAAATTGTTGACACATAGCCTACAGATCATAATAATTCATAAATTATACAATAAGAAATAAATACACAGATTTTTTTATTTGTATTTTGTTTTAATAGCTGCTTCGCACAACGTGTCTTTGCATTTCTATGCCACACGAGGGAGACATCAACTATATTTTTTCCATTTAATTCAGAACCAATATGGGTTGATGGACTGAAACGATTATGTTCTTTTCCCCATGGCCACCCCTACACCTGTTTATATTATTAGTAATAATAATTATAACAATAATACATTAGGTCAAATAAGGTTCAGGTCATGGGTTAACAATTGGCTCATAATTCAGGCCATGGCAGAGAAGGCATTCCTTATTAGATGCAAGTCTAGGTCTGTTGTTTCATGTGTCATGATGCCTTTCCCACGAAGAGAGGCCAAATATGCAATTCAATGTCTGTCAACTGGTCTTCATACATAGTGTGTATGTGTATACAGCTGCTCAAAGGGTTTTCATAGAACTCTGATCATTTACTGAAAACGTAAGAGAGTTTTAATATGACCATCTGAATATTCACAAAGGTACAAAAAGCTTAGAAAAAGGAAACAGTCAAGCATATATACAACAAAGAACCATACGGTTAATTATGTAAAAGGAATACAACAAAATATAACACAAATATAACTTTATGAACTTGCAGCATTTAAATCCAGTATTTTCAATCCTTATAAAAGAACAGATTTTACAAATTCAAAAGTAAAATTATCTTTTTTTTTTAAATAGAAAAGCATTGCACTCCTTTGAACATTCATTAAAAGCTGACGTTTCTTTCAAAAACAGAAAATCTTTAAGATGAGCTTGTCAGCAGTCCAGTACAAACGTATCAATCCAACAGAGAGTGGGAAAAACAAAACAAAACATTTCATTGTGAAACCAAATCCTTCCTCTCAAAGGGTGAGAAAACAGCACAATATTTGTCTGACCTTCAACCATAAAATAGCGCAATATGTACATCTTAAATAGTCACTCATTAGGCATTCACAAAGGGAAACCGCGGACGCCTATTGTTTTTGTAGGGATTCTTATTGTTATTATTCGGAAATGCTAACGGCTATAGCTCAGCCCCTGATTGGTTAAAACGTTTTCATATTTGGCACAAACATTGAATGCCTCCCCCCCCCCCCCCAGCAGAGCGTTTGGTACCACTCCGGCCACAGGGAGGCGCTATCATTCGTGGGCAAACAAGTGACGCCGTGGACACAGACCAATTCACCCGGCCCGCGACCCGTGTCCCCACGTGCCGCTGGTGAACGGCGGTGGCTGTGATCGACGGTCAGGCGTGGGCTGTGGGCTATTAACGAGTTCACTAGATTCATAATCATCAACCCCCACCCTTTCATCCTCACCTGCTCTGTTAGGTTTTAGACGAATCCCAAATTGCCACTTAGTGAAGCGTCTTCCTTTTTTAGAAGATATTATTGTCATATAATTCATTTAAAACTTATCTAAACACTTATGGCTTGCTTATGGCTTTTACCTTTTACTCTTATTGAACCGACGACTGTCAATGAGCGCACGTGACTGTGTGTGTGTGTCTGTGTGTGTGTTGATACACACACAGTGCACATTGGGACAGTTTGGACCGACGTGTCAAAGTGTGTCTGTGCCGATGGTTCCAAAGAAACTAAATGGGGGCATTAGTGTATTATTTTCCCAATTGTTGTTTTGTCTGCCTCTATATATACCCCTCCACCCCCCCCCCCCCACCCACCCCTCCCCCCCCCCCCACCCCCCACCGCCCCTCCTCCGCCCTACTCGTTGAGCGGCTTGTGCGTCTTGAAGCACGAGTCGTCCTTGGGCGCGCCGGCGAACATCTTCTCGTGGATCTTGTGCACGGTGGTGGTGCCCAGCACACGGCCCACCTTCTTCACGGCCCGCAGCAGGGCCCGCGGCGCCCCCTTGCTGCGCAGCGCCCTCTGGCTGTGGTTCAGGGCCTTGGCCAGGTCCTGGCCCTGGTTGGCCCGCTTCCACAGGTGCAGGAGCTGCAGGACGTGCTGGCCGGGCGGGCAGGAGGCGGTGAGGGACAGCACGTCCTCGGGGGGCACCTGGGCACCGGGCAGGCTGGTGGAGAGCAGCATCAGGTGGTCCAGGCTGACGTTCCGCAGGCCGCTGCAGCGGGACACCTTCCGCTCGCAGAGGTTCACGCCTGGGGCAGAGTGACAGGGGGCAGGGGGGGGGAGTCACGCTGGGTCCTTGTGCTCAAGGTGTTCACGACACCGAGGGCTGATTATCAGTGATTGATTGTATGCGGATGCTAATGGTTGAGTGACAAGAAGTCTTGATGGAAAGACGTTTGTTAAAATGGACACCGGTAAGCCATCGGTCCCTGACTATGAGTAAATCTAATAATAGTGAGGCTGTGGGAATTCAACTGCATTCAAGTGATTTCATTCGAGTCTGGTTCATTATTTTTGTTTTTAATCATTAGCCTTCTCTAAATAAACCGTCAGCTCAGCTCATCATTTCATCATCCATAGAAATAGAATAACAGTAATAACGCAACGCACATCTTAACCCAGGCAAGCTTGACGAAGCCTCCTGCACCACGCATGTCAACAACGATCCAAGATGGCCGACCTTGTATGATGCCGTACAGCTTGTCCTGGTCTCGGTTCTGCTCCCTCCACAGGCGCAGCAGCTGGAGGATCTGCTGCTGGTGGTCGCAGGCCTTCTTCAGCCGCTCCAGGCCCTTGCGGTCCACGCGCCGGCCCGGCAGGCTCTCCATCAGCCGGTCCACCGTGACGGCCGACAGCTGCAGGGACGCCAGGGACTGGAAGATGGTCTCCTCGCACAGCGTCAGGTCTGACGGACCAGGCGGGCGTCACACAGAAAGGGAGAGGGAGGGAGAGGGAGAGAGAGAGAGAGAGAGAGCGACAGTTGTAATGTAATGTTGTGTTATTGACCTGGGCTGCCAGCTGGTCGGGCCACAGAACCACCTGGGCTGTCGTCCTTGGGGAAAGGAGCAGGCCCCTCGAAAAACACTTGGCAGGTGATTGGTTCGAACCGCTGGGGTTCGCCCAAAACTGCGTGACGATTCTTTGTTTTATAAGAGAGGACCTTTCGGTCTTTATTTGTCATTCTCAGATATGGGAACGAAATTTGTTCTCTGCATTTGACCCATCCTATGGTACATAGGAGCAGTGGGCTGCTATGTTCAGTGCCCGGGGAGCAAGTTGGGGTTCAGTGTCTTGCTCAAGGACACTTTGACAGTTTGGAAGTGGGGATTGAGGGGATTGAACCACTGACCCTATGGTTAGTGGACAACCTGCTCTGTCCACCCGCTCTACCCACTGAGCTACTGCCGCCCAGGCAGTTTAAAGGCAGTGAGATAGAAAATATACACAAACGCTGAACAATATATATGGCGGAATGTTCATTGTACTTTGACATGGTCATGACAATGTAAAAAAAGATCTGGTGGGTCCTGGGGCAGAAAGTACCTCCACAGATGGTTCAGGGAATAAAAGGTTTGGGCGTCCCTGGGTTAGGGGGTTAGTGATGAGTGGCAGGTGAATTATAATTATAGTTCATTATATGGGCTCATAGGATTGATCCAATCATTTATTATACAAATGAAAAGTTACATTTAATGCGTCACATCTGCCAAATAGGGAAAAAGCAGAAAAGATGCTTTGAATTCAAGTCCGACCATAGGATAATTGTTTATTATGCAACAGCTCCATTAGCGGGCCTGACAGGAACGGCTGAGGTCGACGCATCGACGAGACACACTACAGAAAGGATTTCAGTTATGCCCTTCTGGCGCAGAACAAGTGATCATTTGTCAAAACGTGTAAAAGGAGAGTCTGGCCCTTTTCTTTTTTTTTTTTTCCGTTCCGGGCGTGTGATGACAGCTCTGCTGGCCCGGGTCTCAAACTGACCCATGTTCCGCCGCTTTCCCAGAATCGCTCTCCGGGTTCCCCCCTCGACTGCTTCCAATTTGACAAAATGGTTGTGTTCCCCCCCCCCCCTCCCACCCTAACCCATAACAAGCCTCGCCGTTAAACGGTCGCAGTGCTTCCTGGACACGACCTGCGGTCCAGCAGACTCGCTGCTGCGCGATTTGTGAATGGATTCTTTTTTTTTTTTTCTTCTTCTTTTTTTCGTTTTTTCGAGCTGCGGTTTTGCAGGGAAACAGGAATTCCGCATCATGCTTGAGGCTCCGTTTGCTTACAGTGACTGTCAGCATCTGCCACTCGGTGGCCCGGCATCAAAGGGCCGGGGCCTCTGCGTCCCGATGCGTCCGCGGGGCCCGCGACGAGCGCTCCTCTGTTCGAATTAATCATCATTATGGGTGGGAGGGCTGTTGAAGATGTTTGGTTGATCAATCATGGGGGGGGGGGGGCGTCATGACATTAGTACCATAAACATCCCCTTTGTTCGGCTCTGTTCTCTGGTCTGCGCTCCCTGCTGGTTTTTCATTTAGAAATGTGAGAGGATGGAATGTACAAAGGAAGAATGGAATGGAATCCGGAGAAGAATTTTAACCAAGGAGATTCCCAATCCCAGGGGACAGGAAAAATAACGATAGTGCTGGAACTATTCCAGTGTCAACATTCGGAATGGTGGGATGAGTTAATAGCTGAGGTTTGGTGTACTAGGAAATCACATAACGGCGTGTGTGTGTCTGTGTGTGCGCATGTGGATATAAGCTCCACTCCGCAGCGGTTGCAAAGTGGTTGACCGTGTCCCAAATCTACCCTTGGCACCTCAGGAGTACAAACTCCATGCTGGGTTGGACGGCCATTAACAAAAGAAACACTGCAAGCAGGCCAAACCAAGAGAATATCGATACGCATCAGAGCAGTTTCTCTGTGTCAGAATGGAAAGTTGTTTCTCAAACGTTTCTCATCTTAAGTTCAATCAACTATCAACCCATTCATGTGTCCAGAGAAGCGTGTTTCGTGTTTTGCCGTCCAAAGTCCACCATCATAACTTCCGGGCCTCAGTATTATTTTCACCTCTGTGCCGAAACAGCATGGCAAGGATCCATTGATCCAGTTCACCAATGCTCAGACCGAGCTCCGTGGGGGGGGGGGGTTACCTGTGTTGCACTTGATGTGGTGCTGAGAGCACTCCAAGGCCGGGTTCTTGTCCGGACGGCTGCAGATGCTGTCGCTGGACGCGCTGCCGGCCCTCAGCAGCTTCAGGCCCAGGGCGCTGCAGTTCCGGTGGGGCCGGCAGGGCTCCGTGGGGGACCCCCCGCTGGAGAAGCTGCCGCGCGGACAGCGCTCACACAACGTGTCGCTCTCCGGCGTCCCTGCAACAAACAAAAGGTCGTTCGCGTCACATGATTCGCGGTGACGTCCAATCGGTTCGCCCGGTCACCGCCCACGCGCTGTCTGCTCACAACCGTTGTGTACGGGCTTGGCTTGAGGTTCTTTGAATTGAATCTGGGAATCTTTACGTGTCCTGCAGTCCGTTGACTTTAACGGCTTGAAAGAAATACATTCAACGTCTTTAGCCAGCGCACACTCACAATCAAGGTCGTAACTAACCAAAGTTAACCAAAGTTATGCTCCTTCAAAAGCATCCAGCAAATCTGTCTCAGTGTAGTCGCTTCCCCATGGTCACTTTGTGAAAAGTGACAAATGAAGCACAACGCACTGTATGCCTACACTAGATTCTACGGTGGTACCAGGCTCTCCAATACTTACTGGGTAATACACTGCACTTGAACTGAAAAGGCTTCCACGGGGCACAAAGCTATCAACAGCGGCCATGCTCTGAAGCTACTTGTGGAACCAGCCAGCACATCCTCATTCTGAACCAGCAGGCTAGCAGGACCGCCGAGAGGGCGGCTGTAGCAGTAGTTATCTGATCTGACCTTTGGGTCGGTTTCCACTCTTATTCCTGCTTATCTCTCATGGTTCTTCTTTTGGAGGCTGAGCACTGCGGCTCCCATGAACCGCAACACTGATACAATCAAGAGTGCGCTTGAGATCGTGGCTTTTGGGCAAATAAAAAGCATGCTTTCTCATTTCATACGTCCAAAATGTAAAGTTGTTCCAGACCCGTTTAAATACGCTTATGTACACAATGTCAGATGTGGAATGTATGTGTGTGTGTGAGCGTGCGTGTGTGCATGTCCGTATGTGTGTCCGTATGTGTGTCCGTATGTGTGTTCGCGCTTACGTCTGTGAGTTTGTGTGTGCACACGCCTATGCGCGTGTGTGTGTGTGTGTGTGTGTGTGCGCGTGTGTGTGTGTGTGTGTGTGTGTGTGTGTGTGTGTGTGTGTGTGTGGCGTGTGTTGCCTGTTTGCAAGAGAGTTGCAAGACAAAGAGTTGCAAACAAATAGACCCATTGAGAGGCAATTGCAGCAAGTCAAATATGTGTATTGTGGTACGGACCAAAGCAAGGCTCAAAATGTGGCTGAAATATTCCAAAGCCACAGCTCTGCGCTTTGCATAACAAAGGCCAGCGCTGCTGCAAACAGGGGAATCCCCGTTAAAAATGCAGACTCGTCCTTAAGTGGCCCCACATCAACACACTGTAAATCTCTCTCCCAGATGACTGAATGTGAGCCGTCGTCTGTCAGGAGACAGTTCCTCTGAAGGCGTGCATGCAAAAGGCTATGAGGCTATAAGGAATACGGTGCTTAATGCAGCTCTGGCTACTCAGTTACAAAGTTTCTGCAGAGGCTCTATGGAAGTAAAACCAAAAAAACGTCCACTTTGATTCAGAAACAAACGTGACTGTCAGTGGTCACGATCCCCACCTCAACTAAATTCATCTCAATGATTACGGGCATTCCTATGCACAAGTAATTCCTTGCGTGGAATTACATTTTTTAGTTCTTCTCCTTCTTCTTCTTCTTCTTATAATAATAATTATTATTATACATTGTGCTTTTAGTATAATGGGGAATGACAAAACAATGACAAAACAATGTATTAATAGATATCATTGGAAGATCTGATATTGCGTTGTTTGACGTGTCTATGAGGTATGGTGTAATGGGGATTTGAATAACCGCCTTGTAATTTCTCCTGCCTTATCGGAATATTTCCAACAATGTTTCCTCACTGTGTAAACCGTCACATAGCATATCTTTGATTAGATTTTTATTGTTAGTTATTTTGCATGTTTTCACCATAATATTACATAGTTAGATGGTCCAATAAAAGACCCTTTCACGTCACGTCATCGAATCCCTTGTGTTATTTGCATAACTGTATAAACCCACCTAGTGCCACGACTCCATGACCGTGAGGACAGGTGCTGTGCATGATGCAGAACTCCACCACTAGGTGGAACCCTGGAGCACACTCACACAGCTGGTCGTGAGTGCTGTTACACTGCTGTTTCACCAACTGTCTTTCTTTGCACACCTACACACACACACACACACACACACACACACACAAAACAAATGTTTCAATATTACAACTCATCACCAATACAGAAGAAAATAGAGATATCGTAGCTCATGGGGCTTTGCAATCAAACACGATGTCAGCCACTTAGTGCTTAGCAGGGGCTTACAATTACTGTTGATTATACAGCTGTGATGTATTGAAACTAAAGAGCTCATAGTTTTAATCAAAGCCATGTCTGTGCAAACATGCTCAGACACATTCAGCACAAATAAATCCCATCTGTGGTCTGAGGTTCAGGATAAATTATTCCCAATGGTAATGTATTCAATGAATGACATCATGCATTAAAGTAGATGGAGGACACTCTTCTTTCAGCAGAATTCCAAAGCCATAGTCTTGTCTACACCACAGCGCTTTACTTCACTGCATTATGTGCGTTGCCAGCTTGTTAGGCGACTGAACTGGACATGAGACATTCAAAAGGTCAACAACAATAAGCGCACACACACGCACGCACACACACACACACAGTTACACACACGCACGCACACACACACACACACGCACAGTTGCACGCACGCATGCAAGCACACACACACACACACACACACAGTTACACACACACACGCAAACACGTACACACACACACACGCACAGTTACATGCACGCACACACACACGCACAGTTGCACGCACGCATGCAAGCACACACACACACACACACACACACACACACACACACACACACACACACACACACACACACACACACACACACACACACACACACACACACACACACACACACACACACACACACACACAGTTACACCCACACACACACACACACACACACACACCCACACACACACACACAGTTACACCCACACACACACACAGGAAGAGGGGAGCACACGAACCGAGGTGCAGTACTGGCACCTGTCCCTCCAGTGCCAGTTCTCGGCGTAGTGCCTCTCGGGGCAGGGCTGGCACTGGGTGGGGGTGTCCGGGGTACAGTGTTGTTTCACCGCCGTGCCGGGGGGGCACTGGTCGCACAGCAGCAGCTCAGAGGTCACGGGGTGGCGGTGCTGGTACTTGGGCGGCTCCGCCTGCAGCTGGAAGGCCCAGGTCAGCGACGCGGTGAAGAGCTGTGGGAGGAGTCGGAAAGGCTTAATGGTCACGTGAGACGCGGGGGGCCGCGGCGGGGACCCCCGTACGCGGCGAGGTTAGAACACAAGACCAGCCGCGGCCGGAGACCTTCTCTGGTCTCGGACCTGTGGGGGGGGGGGCACTCGTCTTGTGTCAGCGAGGACCCTCAGCAGAGCCGTGCCTCAGAATGGTTGGTCTGCTCCCATATGGTTTCATGTCGAAATTGTGTGTAGGAAGTTTATCTGGTCTTTGGTTAAAAGCGAGTGAGCCAAAGCAGAGCAAAAACCACAGCTGCTACGGAGTGTAAACCGAGCAAGCAGACGCATTCGAAAGAACATTCCTCAATTAAAAGTATATATCAATGTTTTTATTATCCTTAACATGTTTGAGGTTGTTTTTAATTTATATTAAAGTGACATGTATCTAGTGACACCAACCAATGGTTTCTATGAGCTATTCTTGATGATGATGATGATGATGATGATGATGATGGTGGTGGTGATGGTGGTTTGGGGCTACCAGGTCGTCACCACAACACATAGCCCCTCCTCCCTCGCACCACCTCCTACAGCTCCTACCACCTAGACATCAACATCAACATTCTGCAGGAGGCAGAGGGGGCAGACGTTCCCAGCGTCTGTAATCACGCTCCGTGAGAGGCCTGCGGAGCCATTAACAACAACAAACAAAGACACCCGGCGCTCATTGGATGACAGGGCTGCCGGGCTGTTGGACGCTGCTAAGTCACTTTCTTTCTCCGTCCTGGCGACACGCAGCCAGGCAGCTGGCTGGGTCCACATGCACACCAGATGTCATGGTGGGACTCTGGAGTCGCGCCGCCATGCACACAACGTGGACTTTCCCCTTGGCTGGGACTTGCACCCTCACTAAAATGGACAAACACAATAGGCCTTGGTCTGCTTGCATGTGTTTGTGTGTGTGTGTGCGTGTGCCTGTGTGTGTGTGTGTGTGTGTGTGTGTGTGTGTGTGTGTGTGTGTGTGTGTGTGTGTGTGTGTGTGTGTGTGTGTGTGTGTGCCGACATGCAGGCATCACATCCCCTCAGTTTGATTGACAGGATATTGTTTTCAGT
>OMKI01043232.1:0-16447 GCA_900302315.1 Phycis blennoides
AAAGGGTGAGGGGTGCAAATGAGTGGAGGAAAGGGGGGAGGGAACAAGGAGAAGAGGGGAAGGTGAAGGAAGAGTGAGCAGTGCAGTGAGCAAACAACAACAACAACAAAACAAGTTAGAGCACACCCCGGACAACAACCCTCTCACCGTATCGTGTGCAGGGACATGCTGCGCTACGCAATTCAACTCACAGGGCATGTTCAGTGGTGGGACCGTTACGAGACGAGTGCACAGGAGGCTTAGTTGGAAAAAAAGGTAAACCCAGGAAGATGCCAGATGAAGATTAAGCCAGCCTGCTGCAGCCACTGTTAGTATGCCTTGATGCAACGATAAAGCATCCATGTTACTGAGGACACACACCTTTTAGAGTGATTACAGGGATGGGGTTTACTGGGCAGTGTGTCGCCAGGACCAGAGGCAGGTGTTGTAGGACTGCTGCGTCAGAGCTGCAGTGATGGGGGGGCCGTGGGGGGCCCAGGGGGTGTGGAGGAGGCCAGGTATGGGTGTTGTCATGTAGCTACCAGGTGTTCCTTCTTAATGCTACGTCCTCGTCTTATCTATATATCCTTCTACGGTTGACCAAATGGAGATCTACCATGCAGTCATTTTGTAGACGCTGAAGACGCACGTCATCGAGGAGCAGGGAGGAGGGAGGCCTCTCGCTCAAGGTGGCACAATGGTAAGCTCACTGCGGGCATGCATGGGGGAATCAAACCCAGGACCTTCAGCCTCTGAGTAGAACCCCTTAGCCTGAATGTATTTCCCAATCCTTATGGAGAGTCGAGGTACTTATGGTTGACTCTCTAGACAACAAGCGATAGGCTTGATGATGCTATTCATACTTTGAAAAAAAGCAAAGAGATGGAAGAGTGAGATGAATAGGAATCAGAGCTGACAGTCGACCAGACCCTTGCTTTGAAATAGCAAACCTTACAATTAGGTCTGGTCAAGAGGGTTAAAGTACAGTAGGTACAGTACGACGACACAGTACAGATGTAAAGTAGGTTTCGGGGCGAGTGACCCCAGCAGATTTTGACCCCAAAACCAGAAAAACAGCAAACGCAAACACTGATCTCCAGGTAAAGTAGAGCATAAAGATGTGGTCATCCCTGTTCTGCCCAGCAGGGGGCTCCCAGGCGGCTCACCATGTGCTGTGTGCGGACGGCCTCCAGGGGGTAGTCTCCCTTGGCGGTCTCCCCACTCAGCATGATGCAGTCGGCTCCGTCCAGCACGGCGTTGGCCACGTCGCTGCCCTCGGCGCGGGTGGGGCGGGGCTTCTTGATCATGCTCTCCAACATCTGCAGACGGGTTAGGGTTCAGGTGGTCAGGAGGTCGGGCCTGAAGGTCAAGCTGGCCAACGCTACAGCAAGGGAGCATGTGCTCACTTGCAAATGAAGAGACATAATCATTGTGACAAATGCATTTGGAAGTATCTTATAACGATATTAGTATAACAACTGGTATGCAAATAAATATTTCTGTCAAATACAAGTGGAATCACTGTCATAGTAGGCCTGAGGGTTTGCCTTGAGGGTATGGCACACATTTCCTCCAGAGCCAGCCAGTGTTAAAAACAATCCAACATTGCCAACCTGTGTAGCGCACGTGATTGGCTTTCCGGCTCTGTTGCAGCGACCAATCATCATCTTCTGGGCCAGGAAGACCTTCTCCGTGGGGATCTCGATGCCCAGGTCTCCGCGGGCCACCATGATGCCGTCGCTAGCCTCCATGATTTCGTCGAACCTGAAGGAGGAACGAACGCGTCACACGGGGAGAAGTGCCACGCCGCGTGGAAACGGTAACGCGGGCATCGAACCGGCACCGGCTTGTCTGCGCGAGCGCACCTGCGGACTCCCTCGTGGTTCTCCAGCTTGCTGATGATCTTGATGTTCTTGCCCCTCTCGCCCAGCACGGCGCGCACGGCGTTGACGTCCGCCGCCTTGCGGATGAACGAGGCGAACACCATGTCCACGTCCTGGTCCAGGCCGAACTGCAGGTCCTGGATGTCCTTCTCCGACACGGCGGGCAGGTCCACGGCGGCGCCGGGCAGGTTCACGCCCTTCTTGCTGCCCAGTGTGCCGCCGTTCTCGATCTCACACATCAGGAAGTTGGAGCCTGAAGGGGGGAGGGGAGGGGGAGACATGAGGCTGCTGGACCGTCACTGAGATGGGACCAGGTTAAGGGTCCGACAGTAGAGGCTGCTGTCGTTCGGACAAAACATCCGAATCACACGAGTTGACATGGGCAGTATATGCTACATCATTAAAACCTCCATGACACCCAAGGGTACCCAATGTCCGAAAAGGCCTTCGTGTCTTAGTGGAGTCTCCGGGACGAGCTGGTTCCTGTACCCACCGATCTCCTTGACCTGCAGGGACATGAGTCCGTCGTCGATGTAGATCTTGCTGCCGAGCTCCACCACGTTGGTGATGTTCTGGTAGTCCAGCCAGAGCACCTCTTCGTCACAGTTCTCCTTGTAGCTGTCGTCCAGGGTCAGCTTGATCATGTTGCCCTTCTTCAGCTCCACCTCTGCCTCACCACTCTGTCAGACACATGAGGGGCTCAGTGGGCTTAGCCTTCGGTTTCCACAACATGTGGAACGTCATGTTTACTCCACGCAACAAAAACACGGCGTTAATGCCTGCACTTAGAACACATGCGTCTAAAAACACCAATGCGTGGGAATGTGTGAATACAAAGGGCATGTGTGTAGCTAGCAGACAAAGCAGCATGTTTGTTTACACTACAGTAGTCCTGCAGGGTTGGACCAGCAAGACCACAAACACCACAAGGACTGAGCAAGAGGTCACTTTGGAGGCCTTTGTTCCTCTGTGTTGCATTACTACAGTGAAAATAGTTTAGAAATTCTAATATGTTACAGTTCATTCTTTCCGCAAGGACTCAGGTGGTGTCAGCAGGGAATGTTGGACCACTGAACTCACCCCCCGGATCAGGCCGGTACGGATCTCCGGGCCCTTTGTGTCCAGAGCGATGGCCACCGGTCTGTAGTGGATGCTGCCAGGCTCAAAGCTCTCACAGGCCTCACGCACGTTCTTGATGGTCTGTGCGTGGTACTGCAGGTGGGGACATACCGGGAGACATGACACGTGATGGGAAAAGGAACATTTGTAGAAGGGGTTGAACGTAAAAACGGTACAACGCAAAGCATCCCACGTATATTGGGGAAACCGACACCAACTAACCAGTCTGTCAAGTTAAAGAATTACTTTACAGATTGTAACCATGGTCCTCCGAGCCTGACAACCCCAGGGCAAGTTGCAAGTGCGCATTAGTCAGGAGTCTACAAGTTCACATCGGACGCATATGGCAGAGCAAATAAAACATGAGGTCAGACTCTCCTCGTTCCCAGGGTAGGGTCCTCCATCCTCATCACTAAACGCAGTATTCATTATTTATTTGTAAATAATGCCTAATAGTCAATTATCCCCTCTGTCCAACAAGTCATCTCTCATTTAAACAAACAGTTTTAAGGAATATGACTCAACTCTAATCACGTTGAGGAAAAAAATAATAAAAATCATCATGGCAACCATTCACAACTATGGTGCACATACCTTGCATGTACATGTAGGAACAACACACATTTGCAGGTCTATAGTTCTGGATAGGCCTGAGGTACAAGAATAACTATAAATCCAATTAAAACTAAACCCAATCTAATCTTAAAGGATCACAGATGACAAAATCTTAAGGCTCAGACCTTTAGATAATGTTGCTATTGGAAAAGACTTTGCAAACTCTTTATTGTTGGTCTGTTTGGAACCAATGGAGATGGAAAACATGACATAACATGTAGTAAACAAAATAGTTGAACTGGATCCAGAAATGAGCCCTACATTACAGCTGAAGAGAGTTGTTGAATGAGATGAAGTGAGAGAGCTAATCAGCAAGCTAACATATGAATACATATCATCACAGCATTAGCGAGTCACAGCCTCAAGTTATTGACTTGGGTCCACACACTGCAGGAAAAAAATAAAATAAAATGGTATCAGCAAAACTCCTGAATAGCATCAGTCTGGAGGCGCTGCAGAGTTGGGCAGACATTTATTTAATTGTCTGTATTTGTTTTCTATAAATGTCATTATTCATCATGGCGTGATTCAATGCCCCTCTTGTACCAATGACAGGCATCCAAAGCACTCACTGGATTGTTGTGCAAGGGCAGCTTGGTTGAAAGACAGGAAAGGGAGTCACCTTGGTAATTGACCCAACTTCCCTGTCCATGGGGACAGTGCCAATCTAGGCGTGTTTTGGTAATTTCTTCCTCGTTAGGTTGGCCAAGAGGGAAGACCAAGCAATAATGGTGCATCCACACTGCTGCACCACATGCTGAGCCTGGAGACTGATCGTTAAAGTGGGATGCGGTTTTGTATGTTATGTCAACAGGTTTTTCTTGTTTTCTTTCATTAATTTCTGTAAAATGAGAGCAGTAGCTCGGCAGTAGCTCAGTGTATAGAGCGGGTGGACAGAGCGGGTCGTCCACTAACCGTAGGGTCGCCGGTTCGATCCCCTAGATCCTCCTGCTCCAACTGTCCGCATGTCGAACCTCACAAATGTACTGATTGTATATCGCTTTGGACAAAAGCGTCTGCTAAATGCCCCTTTACCCTTACCAATTCTAATGGGAACTATACCTTTGCATATTATTGGACTTGGGACTACAGAGAAGGTTAGCTAGGTTTAAAAAATGTTTAACGGCCTAGCTGTTGCAAGAGGGAATGGAAGCACATTGACAGAAGTCTAGTGGACAAATGGCAGAGCATTCGGACTTCATCGTTGAATTCAAGATCGTTTAGTAAAACAATTTAGGAGATGTCGTTGTGTACGTTCACCGACACTAGGTCGATGCAGAGAAGAAACAGGGTTGTGCTGCAGACCAATCAAGTATTTATAGTGCCACAGGCCACCGGGGATTAGGTTCCAGAGCTCATCTCACAGGCAGCAGCCAACTCTTTGATCCTGCGCGCAAGGTTCGAAGAAACGCACAGGAAGGAGAGCAGATTTGAAACAGACGGGTACCAGCACTGAAATGAGTCTTCATAATAGATTCATCTTTGGCTTTGACTTGGTCTCTCAAACCAAAGTATTTGTATATGTTAATCTTAACATTTTACATAGAACAGAACAAAAAAAAAAAAAAAAACACCTTAGTGTTTTGGTGCAATACATTTGCTAGATTCCATCCTTTTGAACACACTTTGTGCACCAATCAGGTTTACTGAAGAAATGAATACAAAAAGAGGGTTTGTGTGTCGTCATTTACAACACATGCATGCTATCCTCAGTGCTAGGAGTAGTGCTCTTACTACTTAATACACCACATGGAGACAGGATTGAGGGGGTGAAGCGGGTATATTTCCAGGAGACCAGGGAGGTCATAAAAGGTATCACAGCCAGATTAAGTCTATTCAAGCAAAAGTCAGTCGTGCTTCAGTGACATTTTGTTCAACACACCCGAACCTGAAGCGTGTCTGAAACAATGCGCGCACCCGGCCCATTGTATCGTGTACATTTACACATATCTGTATAGCAAACACACATATCTGTGCTGGTTTACCTCATGCGAGCCGTGGGAGAAGTTCAAGCGCGCAACGTTCATTCCTGATTTGATCATCTCCTTCAGCATGTCCACAGTGCGGGAGGCTGGCCCTAGTCAAGGAACAAAGAGCAAAGTATGAGGGCTTGATTCCTCCGTTTGATATACGAGTTCCAACCTGCATGACTCATTGATTCAGCTGTCTACAATAGCTTCTTAGCATAGCGTCTTAGCATCAGTGTCCTTTCTGAATCGTGGAAGAACGCCACCATCGCATGTGATAGCTTGGAGGGGCAAGGGCACTTAGATGGTGAACCAGCATGGGTATCCAGAGTTATCTTTACAGCTCTGGCAATTGCCTTCCACCAATTACCAGAGCTGTAAAGATAACTCTGGATACCCATGCTGGGAGTCGCTGAGGGCGCGGCCCTCGCCGCCTCTGAAGAGAGCTGAGGCCCATTGTGTGTGCGTCATGTGGCGTCGTCGTGGCAACAAACCGATGGTGCAGATGATGCCGGTGTTGCGGGCGGTGGTGGGCTCAGAGTCGATGTCGAGCAGGCACAGGTGCTCCAGGAAGGTGTCGGCCATGGCGGCGTTGAGCTGCTGCGTCTGGATGAAGGCGGAGCCCATGTCCAAGTTCTTCTGCTGAGGCATGGTGATTCCTGGTGCTGTCCTGCAGGAGACAAGCCCCCAGAAGAGGGAGCAGGTTGCTTAGTAAATGGTGCAATAGTGAAGCAGGACCAAGGTCAACGGTCTACCAATGTAGGCTTTACACATCATCTTCATTTTGAATGGCAATGTGTGTCAGAATTACCAAGTCACTCTTTGAAAAGACAAAACAAACGGGTCACTCAAAATGAATCACCCCCTCACTCCGCGGTGTTGGGAACAACCTTCCACAATGCATTTGAATAAATCAACTCATGACAACAAACAAGCTTTTGTTACCTGCATAATGGAGAGCCTTGACAAAATAACCTCAACAGCAAAACAAAAAGGTTTGGGAGGTTTAACTCAATTCTATAAGGGTTTATACAACAGGCCAAGAGTCCATTCACCACCAAGTGTATCACATGTCATTCCCACATCGTGAAAACATCGGGTCATATTTGGAAATGGGATATCTTTGCAAGATCATTTAAGAACTAAATGTAAGCAATCATTTATAGAAGTAAGTGCGCGCAGTGCAAGTAAAGCCAGCCAATCAGTAATAAATGTCTGAGCGTGATAATATATTGAACAATGAGCGCTCACATCAACACAAATGCTGCTCCTTTCCTCCGTACTCAGACTGAGGCCATGGCTTGTTGAGCTGTCAGCAGTCAGTGAACATCATGTTCCCCTCCTACCGTCACCCATGGCAACCCCTACCTGCACACAGCCAAGGCTGCGCCCACCTTTCAGCTCTCCTCAGATGACTTGTGTTTTGTTTTTTTGCTACAACATTTTGTATGGACAAATAAGATGCATTGTTACATCCTTACTAGTTCAAAATGATTCTTGCACCGAATCCTGAATTAAGGAGTTGCTCAATATAATTACAACAAAAAAAAACAAAAAAGAACAAAGTAAAGGGTATTTTCCTAATATTGCAACAAATTAAATCTTTGTCTCTCCATGCCTACAGTCGGTCCCTTTGCAGCAGAGCAGCAGGGGCCTGTCACATGACACCAAGACAGGCCAACACAACAGGAGAGTGAGGCAGGGTCCTTTGTGAGGGCTACTGTGGCATCTTCAGCACGTTGTGATTGGCATAACCACGTCACATGACAGAGCTGGCCGGACACCAAGGGAGAGCAATAGCTGTGAGAGGTGACCTTTTCCAAAACCTGGCCTGGATTCCAGGGTGACTTCAGGAAATTAGGGAAGGAGAAAGTGGTCCAATACAAAACATGATTAGGATAGGGTTGCATTTTGAACAAAAGGCAAAGAGAACTCTAGAGCCTCCAGAGCAAAATATTGTGAATAGACCATCTAAATAAAATATACAAAAACAAATGCAAAATTTCAACCTGTTTCAGAGGAAGCATCATGCCACCTAGGAGATTGGATTCCCTCATTGTTAATGAATTATGATTCCATCAGTGAACAGAGAACTCTTCCCAGGCCTGAACATTGACTGAATGATCAAAAGAGACAGTGCTCTGCTGCTGGAATGATGTCTGCCATGCCGCCTTTTAGTAGATACCCCCAATGACCCCACAATGACTCTTGAGCAGTGAAATCATGTGGAAGTACAAGTACAGACTGAAGGAGCCCATGCAGTGGCAGCCTTTACAGTCTATAGCTTTAGTCATCCTATTCTTCTGATGATCACGTGGCCAGGCAAGAAATTACACAATTATGCAATCAACATTTAACACAATGTACACCCAAAAGAGGAACATTCTGATCCAAGTACTTTGCTTGTTGCCTTCAGAATCCATAGCACTAGCATCCTATTGCTCATGACATCCTGGGTCCACAACGTGTACGTGCAGAGAAACCCATGCCTCTCTGACCACATTTCTCCATTCATCAGCGCCACCAACAGCCCGGTGCAACAGGGACTGAGAGCTGTGGGCTGTACGTGAGCACAGTCACATCGCAGCAGCGTGGCTGCATCCCCCCACACCCCGGCTGCTCGGTTCTTTCCCCAAGCCCATTTGATTCAGCCTCACATATTTGCATTTGAAAAGGCCTAAAATGAAAAACCCAAAACTAAGAGCCATCGGAAATATCTGATTGTAGGCATAGCTTGACAACAATACTAGCCAAACACGTGGCATTCATTAGACAATTCATTTCAGTAAGGTGTAGTAAACTGCACATCAAGCAGGTATTAAGTACTTAAGTAAGTAGGCTTATAGCCTGCTATGCAATGCTTAATCAACTAAATCTCCCCTTTATCATCAGTCAAATTACCTGCCAAACCTCGACCGTCATTCCCAAGTTTAATCATCATTTAACACAGGTCACTCATTGTATTAGCTATGGGACAGTATCCAGTAATGGTTCTGTTGACACAAGCAACCAACTTATCTCTCAGGGCCTATAGTGAGATAGGAACTATGTAAACGCATTGCTGCCACTGGCAAGTGCCAGGAAAAGACAATTGCTGACCCTTGAAATCCCCTCTTGTACAATCCCACACACAAGGCTGGTTCTGACTCAACATAAGCAGTTGCACCATACATGGCCAGTGGGGTCTGACCACAGAGATTCAGAGACGTGAGAACTGGTCACAGGTCAGTCAGTGATCAGCAGCCTCAGACACCCTGACGTAGGAGCATGCTAACTTTAGTACCTGCGGGAAGTAATCCCCCCACAATCCCTTTACTACTTTAACACACACTGACCACACACTCTGGATCAACATCCCCCATGCCTTCCAGATTCCTGAAGAAGGTACCCTTCCTGAAGAATGGTTTACATAACCAAGCAGCACGAACGCAAGATGTCTCACCACCGCCGTTGCATTTCTTTGCATTACATCGCTAGCATGGTTAGAGGTCAGTTTGAGGACGGTGCGTCCTGGCAGGGTGGTGTGACAATGACAGTGAGCTAATCTGCGCCAGATGAAAGAGAAACCATGCCCCGCACTCACCCCCAGTAGACCTTCCGGTTCCTTCTTGGAACAAAGAGGCATGAGGCGGTCACGGACCTCCACAGAGAGCCCAGCGTGCCGCGGCAGGGAGGAAAGCCCTCTCTGGGAGCGCCGGCCGCAGCGCTGACCCCAGCAGAGGAGTGGGGCTGCGGTGAGCGCGTAGACGCAGGACTCGTCGGATATAATCTTCTCCCCGAGGACAAAAGGGACAAGGAGCCCCCGCAGAGCTCTCCTAACCGCCGCGCGCCGACACCACGAACACGCAGGAGAACGTGCAGGACTGGAGATCCGGTGTGCATTGCAACGCAGCCATGTTCTACCACCGCACACCAGCTCAGCCCCCACCCCCCCCCGGCTCACGCAGAGCCACGGCTAATAATAACCGTCACCAGGCACGCTGGTAGTAAGAGTACACGTGCAATGTATAGCAACAACATAACTAGCATGCCTGTTTTGAGCTACGTCATGGCCTTAGCTCAGCATTTGTCAAGGCATTGACGGGCCAGTATAGTCTGCACACCAAAAACACCAGTAGAATGGCACACATTTTGATACATGAGAGAAACGGGTATTAATACTATGCTATTAGGGCAACCAGGGCTTCTACTCTCACAGTAATAGCCCGTCTGTGGAGGCATCCCCATTCCAAATACTGCTAGCATTAGTCAGCAAACTACAGTGCCGCTGTGCTGCAGAGGCACTGCATGGGAGCAGAGCCAGGTACACGCACACCAGCTGAGAGGTGCCACCTCTGCAGGTACAGCTAGATCAGGAATACACCAAGACTGAAGCCCTTGTCCTCCACCACCCCAGCGGCTGGTGGGCCTCCATATTAACTGGTGAGTCATGCCATGTTTTGCAGGCCATCGCATGCCAAGTCAGTCTACTGATATAACAGCCATACCCACAATTTAGCAGTATAGCAATTGGTGAGGAATGCGGACTTAACACTTTCCTTGGATCTATGGAACTATGCAATTAGATATCTTCATTTGACTGAAGAAGAACATGAACAAAAAGATTAAGAAAATGGTACTGAGGATGGCGACACAGATTAAGTCTATATAGTTTCTGCCAAGACAAAATCAAATTAAATGCCTAATTCTAAGCAAATAGCACTGTGCAGCACCCAGATAAACTGTGGAGCCTCCATTTTGGCCTCACGGGAGAAGGATGACAGGTTGTTACATAACTATTGCAGCAGCCTTTTGCCTTCCGTTTCAGTTGGACATGAAAGGACTTCCTAAACTGGAAGGCCAGCGTTGTACAGTATTTCATCATGTTCCTGTTTCAGGACAATCAAGGATTGGTATGCCTATGAAGTTAGATTTAACTAATATATATATTGTGGATTAAACAATGAGAAGGTACTCGTTGGCCTAATGTCTATAGATACGCATTTAAAAGTTGAACTAGGCTCAAACCATGCTACATTTAGCGAACAGGAACATATAGCCATCACCACCATGCTCATATGACAAAAACTGCAGGCTTTTATTCGCTCAGCTCGACACTGTCTGCAGTCTGAATGTGAAGATACACATTCCACAACTACATATACATTAATAACACATTGACCTCAGCAGACGAGATAGCATGGCTTAACTAAGCACATCGTAGAGCTTAACGAAAGACTACATCATTTGTTGTACGTCAAAAATAAAAAGCATACATTAGGACACCAGGAGGAAATAGATGCGCCAGAGGTCACGTGCGTCACATATCCCCGTCCTCTAACGTCACGAAGAGCGTTTAGCCAATGGGCTGTCAGGCTGCGCTCGACCACACCCACCCCGCGAGACGGCAGGAAGCGATGTTCAACCGTTGCTTCAACAGCCACCTCACTTTTAATAACTCTAATTTACGAAATTACATACACCTGATGTCATTTGATTCAGTGTTGCTAAAGCTGTAGCTAACACGCCCGGAAAGGCCAAACGTTCACGGTGCCGTGGGACTAACGCAGTAGTAGGCTAATGTCGTCGAGACTACCGCACTGGGTGTCCAGCAGCTCTGCCGGTGCTGAACTACTCACCGTGTCTCAATGACCTAGAGTGATGCTTGAGCTAGAGTGATGCTGTGTGTCGTGCTCACCGTGTCTAGACTGATGCTGTATGTCGTGCTCCCAGTGTCCCTCTGACCGCCAGACTGATGCTCCGTTGCTCTGCGGCTCAAGGTGATCTGCCCCACTCCCCGGGACTACTTTATGAGATGTGGATGATATCCATCCGAGATGATGTAGGTCGCCCGGAAAAACGCAAGAACCTTTGGTTTTATAATAATTATTATAACTAACTTATAACTGTATAACCTAGGCTGTTTTGGTTTTGAAGCACAGATTGAATTAAAACCTATCAATTTAAACAAACGCGGAAGCTTAAATTAATGGTGTGGTGGTGCCTTGGCCGTTAGGAGGACCAATAGGGAGCCAGAGTCATCACTTCACAAGTGACTGGATGACAAGGGAGAATTTCTTTAACTATGACTGTTTCAGGTTGGTTAACATGTGACTGGACGACCAGGGTTTGATTTCTTTAACTAGGACTGTTTCAGGTTGGTTCACATGTGACTGGACGACCAAGGTTTTATTTCTTTAACTAGGACTGTTTCAGGTTGGTTCACACGTGACTGGAGGGTTAGGGTTTGATCTCTTTAACTTGGACTATCAGGTTGGTTTACTGGTCAGTGGTGAGGTATGCCTACGTACAAGTATATTACATTTATAAACTTATTGTCATGCATTGGTTAATTAAGTTAATGTCATCATTCGATATTGATTGCCATTAAGGCAACTTTGTAGCAACGTCATGATGGTCCAACAACGTCACAGAGCACATGGTTTACTCGCCAAGCTGAAAGTAGTCCTTCCTGTTACAGCTTCTAATGCGCAGTTGGATTTGTGACGAAACAACAGCTCACCCTAGCGTTTAAATGATGAACTGATTTGGAGCTAGGGTCATTCATTTTTGTGACCACACTATAGAGCTAAGTTCAGTTGTTTTATACTTAAAATAAATGTATGTTTTTCATCCAGAACCCTGAACTCTGGCATCTTTTCACACAACAAAATATGCAAACACGATACTTTGTCATTATTATAGCTCTGCACCACACAGTAACGTTGTTGACTGGTTCAAACCATGTGGTACAACAAGTGTCTGATCACACAACACATGTGTGTTAGAGGCTGAGCAGTGTGAGGGAACATGCTGCTGTAAATCCTGCTGGAGGATTAAATATCTTCTTATTAGCTCTGTCACTGACAAAGAGCCTGTCATACATATAGACAAAGGCCTACTTCAGTCCATTCAAATGTAAATATTAGCACATTTCTAAACGATTAGATAACAAATCTATCTTGGAAAGATAAATCAGTCTTTCCATGACTCAATGAGGCCTGAGCCCCTGCAGTGCAGACAAAAGAGAGGCATAATCCTACCTGTCACTTCTCATTCTCTTATCCTCTGTTCCCACATGCCTGCTTTTGTCTCCATGTTGCCTTCTTTTCAGTGGCTGCATGTCCCTCCTCTACCAGCACTCACCTTATTACAACAGTGGTGGTGTTGTTAGCTCAACGGCTATCTCTCCCCTAAGTCCCCAGCCAGCGCTCACCTTGCAACAGTGGTGGTGTTAGCACTACTGCTGCCACTGCCCATGCTGCTGTTCAACTAGAGGTTGATGGCCACTGTTGGTCTGGATCCTCTCTCTGAGTCCTCTACACTACCCCCAGGCCAATTCACACCGCCGCCTAAGTGAAGGACACGTCTACAGTCCAATCCTTCTCCATCACTAATCAGTTGTCTTGGGTGTCCATCAGCATTAAGGTTCTTATGAGCTCCTAGCAAAGCATCAGATTAGTCCTACTGTACAGGTCTCCGTTAACCAACCTCACCTGTAATAATGTTATGAGACAATATGTGCTTCCAGTTATGTTATGGAACTGTACATGACATCAGGGCACCATGCTGTGGAGGCCTTGGGCAGCACCCCTCTGATTGGCCCAGCAGGTGGTTACACATTATGGTCAAGTGTCAAAGACAAGTGATGCCATTTTCAATAGCAATTATATGTTTCTAGAGATCTAGAGATTTTTGCTTTGTTGATAATTTGTTTAATCATCATTGAAATGTTGAAACGATGGAGAAAGATTCAGTCAATTGGCCTAATCACTGTATTGGTTTCACATCATTGATCCTCATTAAGTGCCCAATTTTGTTATGTATGTACAAATGTTTTGTTATGTTATTTTTTGAAAGACAGCATAACTGTATGTTTCACCAACACTTGTATATGTGCTATAGGCATTTTATTACATAATTTAATTATTATATTATATATATTATATATACGTTGAAAGAAAATATGACGACACCGTACACAGATGATGCATGTTTTCTAACAAAGCAGGACAAAGTGAGCTTAATTTGCTTTTGAAGCATAATTGCTACTAGACATCATTATAACTGCATGCATGCTCATCCCCAGATAGACACACACTCATTGTCCTCCATGTTTCCTCTCATCCCGACACACACACACACACACACACACACACACACACACACACACACACACACACACACACACACACACACACACACACACACACACACATTGTCCTCCATGTTTCCTCTCATCCCTGTCAGCAGCAGCAGTCAGCTGCAGGTCACATGACCAACTGCTCTCACTGAGCGTGCGCAGGCCCTTCAGTGTTGTCAGGCAAAATACAAGGCAGCAGTCGGAACGGAGATCTGCAATAGATAAACACACCAGCTGGCTGACACACACAGCAAACGACTGAAGGGGGAGTCTAGATACAGCGTTTTTGATAGGGATTTCTAAAGGATCGCTTTTGTTTGATTGGGTAATTTCAGCGAGCATCCATCGGTAGTGTAGCAGGTGTGCCCTTTAGGAGGAGAAGGAGCGAGGCAAGGACAGCATCCTCCATCCCATGTGACGGTAGGTCTGACGAGTGCATGGCCGGGTGGGCGGGGGGCAGAATCTAGCTAGCATCCCTGTGCTAGGTGGTTAATATATAGAGGAAGGGGGCTTCCTCCGCCCTCTCTAATGGTATGTGAAGCGAGTGGAGTGTGGATACGGAACGGGGGAAAGGAGGAGGGAGGATGGGGTGTGGGTGCTCCGGTGGTAGAGCATCAACCTTGGGAGAACAAGGGAGAGCAGAGCAGGTCGTGGTTAGAATATCATTATTTATGTGCTGAGTGTTAATGCAGCCATTGGTGTGTGTTGACCTGAATAATATCCATTCGTTGTCAGGATAGCAGGGGTTTGATGCAGCAGAAGCCGGGTTGCCTGATATGGTTCCAGAAAAATGGCTCAGATTTAGGCAGAAACTAACTTGGCAGTCTCAGTGGCGCAGAGGAAGGAAATGAATAATGGATTACCGTAATCATTTAGTTGACCTATATCAAGCACACGTAGGGTGGCTTTTCCATTTCTTTGTGTTTTCCAAGCCGTAACCTGGTATATGCATTGCATGTGTAATATTAATATTCTGACTGCAAATGGGCTTCCATGATATCGGTTGATGATTGCTCATTAAAAACCATGAAGCATTGTATAAAATGAATTGTCATCATAATATCAATGTACAATCAGATGATGCTTGCTACTTTGTTTACCTCACGACAAACAGTGAAATGCACATTATCTAATTTATGTAGACGTAGCTGGCCATTTTATACACAATCTGAGGATGGCTTGGATGTGCTTGTCTTTTTAGATCTATCTTTTGCCGTAAACATACTAAAGTGATTATTTATACCTTGTCTATATTATCTTTCCTTTATTATATATATTTTAGATTATGTTATGAATTACGTGTTATATTGCTTTATTACAATCTTCAATTCTAACATTTGGAGCACAGCCTCGTAGCCCATTGTGAGGCAGTTCAATGACGCCTGCTTGGACCTTTGAGAGCCTGATCCAAAACACTGGCCACATGCAGAGGACGGTCCACTTCTAACCTCTGATGAAGCAGATGAGCAGATCTGTGCTGAAATGTTCACTAACCATTCAGACAGGGCTACTGCTTACCCAGTGCACTGCACATAAAGCCTCTCTCCCACACACTTTCTCTCCTCAGTGATTAATGCCACTCTGACAGAAGGCATAGACCGCTGTTGCTAGGATACATGGCAAGGTGGAGAGCAGGCGATTAAAAGACAAAAGACAAAACACACACACTGTTGGAGAGTGTTTTCCCTTTTTTATTGAAATGTTCTTCACAATATATATTTTTTAAATGTATATATAAAAACACAGACTCCAGGTCCAACCCGAGGCTGTGTGATGCTGACGACTGCGTGAGAGAGCCGTGTTTTTCTGTCTGCGTTTCCCTTTCACTTGGCTCTCGGCTACCATGGACAGCAGTGGGAAGAGGCCCAACCCATTCTAAGCAAGCCTTATGAACTGCAGACCCCGATGGTAGGAAAAAACCTTATATTCTGTGGAATTATAAAATCATCATTCATTTATAATGACTCGTGTGGCCCGCTCAGTGGTCTATTGCTTATTTTCTCATTGCATTTATTCGAATCAGTATACAATGAATGTCCGGTAAAAACATGTGTACAGGATAGGTGAGAGATTAGGGGCATCCTGCCAATGATGGCAGAAGCTTTCAGATGGGAATCTATTTTGCTAGCTACAGGCTATCATTATCCATAATGTAGTTGTATCATCAATGATTATATGGAAACTAATCAAAATATATATAATGATGTACAGCATTTGTAGAGCTGTATAATGTCTGGATCAATCGAAAAATAATTGTTTCAACTAAAGCTCTAAAGCCTCTAAAAATATGCTAGCTCAGTGGCTGTTTTCGTTTCAGAATGTTTTTTTAAACAATCAGTTTATATATATTTTTTAAACCTCTTCATGGTTGAATTTGAACAGCATACCGTCCGTTTGGAAGTGATTCAGGTATTTATCCCCTCGGCCCCATCAAGGTGCTTTTGAAGCTATAAAAAGCGGAGTTGTGAAGCCATGAAAGGGAGGCCAAATGGACAGATGGAGGAAAGAAAGGGACCAGGATGAAAAGGGAGAACAGACAAAAAATGAGTCCCGCATCCTTCCTCACCATAATGAGTGTGTCCACAATGTGTGTGTGTGTGCGTGTGCGTGTGTGTGTGCGTGTGCGTGTGTGTGTGTGTGCGTGTGTGCGTGCGTGCGTGCATGCGTGTGTGTGTGTGTGTGTGCGTGCGTGTATGTGTATGTGTGGACTGGCAGGATATCAAAGGCCAATGCTGGACAGACGAGGAGTCTGATGGGGAGAA
>OMKI01043233.1:9302-24243 GCA_900302315.1 Phycis blennoides
CAGTTGTAACTGTATTACTCATTTAGTTCAGTTCAGGTGTCAACGCAGCAGATGGGTGGGTGACCCGTCCAGGCAGGTAAACCGTGTGTGTGTGTGTGTGTGTGTGTGTGTGTGTGTGTGTGTGTGTGTGTGTGTGTGTGTGTGTGTGTGTGTGTGTGTGTGTGTGTGTGTGTGTGTGTGTGTGTGTGTGTCTCTCAAAGTAAGCCAGTAGACTGCTGTCAAGCCAGGGCTGAGGCCCAGGCGTTGTCTGACGGAGGCTCGGGCAGCACCCACCCCTGGGGAACTGCGGAGCTCTCGGCCTGATCAGCGGGCACCAGAAACATGTCCCACTCTCTCCTAGTAGAGACATGGAGCAGGATTATTAAGGTGGAAGTTGTAGTTTGTAGTAGTGGTAGTAGCAGCAGTAGTAGTAGTAGTACTTTAGTAAAAAGAAGTAGCAACTAGTTAAGTATTTTATAATGTATTTTAAAGAAATGAAAGAAAGAACGAAAGAAAATAAATGAAAAGTAGCCAAATTCGTTTTAGTTGCGATTTCGATATCCACCAGCAGAGGGCATACACACCTTATCTGCACCAGAGCCTGCAGCGAACGCTCGGCTTGGGTGTAGTATTCTCTGAAGGGCTGCTGGCGTGGATCGGCTGGCACCTCGTCTACAGGAAGACAACACCAGAGGCCAGAGATCAGTGAGGGTCCATTTTAAAGAAGACATTATCGTTACGGCAGATCAGGTTCAGATTGATATAATCTGTGCGTCCCGTGTCCTGGTAGAACACCATCGGCCCTGTGATGGACACCTGCATCCCAAAACGCTACTCTGAGCACATACAGTCCTAGCATGGGTGAAGCTCGAACCCATGGCCGCCTCACTGCAACCCTGCAAACCTGGAGCCTTTTAAATCTGTCGCTCTCTCAATGCAACAAGGGTGAGAGACATGTTGCAGTAGAGAGAGAGACGGGTTGCAGTAGAGAGAGAGACAGATTGCAGTAGAGAGAGAGAGAGAGAGAGAGATGGGTTGCAGTAGAGAGAGAGAGAGAGACAGGTCTTCCTCACCCCCAAACAGCATGGCGTCCGCCTCCCGCTTCTTCTGCAGCTGTCTCTCCCGCTCCTTCCGTTGTCGCTCCTCCAGGTCTCGCCTGCGCTCCTCCTCCTGCTCCCCCTCCAGCATGACGCGGAGGGCCTTCTCCTCCGCGGCGTACACCGCCGTGCGGGTCCGGATCAGCGCCCGGAGCCGCTCCAGCTGCCCGCCGAACTCCCGCTCCGAGTCCGCGTCCGGGGAGATGCCTGCCGGTGGGGGGGGGGGCACCATCATGAGTCACGGCCCCACCACATGGCGCCGTCGCGGTGGTTAAGAAAAGGCGAAGAAGAAGGTGCAGACAAGAACTGACCCGTGTTCCATTTAGAAAGTACATTTTCATTCCAGAGAATCCAGTAGTGTGATGGGATTGTATTATTATCATTTCTATTGGGGTTTCAAATTGTTGAGAAATGCACATTACACAGATGTTAAATATCACAGATTCTCTTCATATTGTAACACCCAGTCACATACTCATATTCTTACACATATACGTTCAGAATAAACACAACGTATACAACATAACTAGTACCAAAAACAGAACTAATAATACAGAGTATTATTGTGAAGAACTCATGGTAGTTACCTGATAGTTACCTGATAGTTCACCTGCTGAACCCTGCCCCCCCACTCCTCCAAAAAAAAAAAAACAACCCTACCCTCATGCTCTTGTATGTTGTACGTCTTGGCACTTTAGAATTGCTCTTTGTAACTTGGCACTTAGTCAGAGATGTTGTATACTAACAATGGTTAACCTAGCAATTGAAATGTTTGAAACTTGTTCTGGTTACTTTCTTACTGTATTGGCAGCAATTAAATGTTTCATGTTCTTCTGACAAATGTACTTTTTGAAAGTCGCTTTGGATAAAAGCGTCTGCTAAATGCCCTAAGTGTACATGTAAATGTAGTTAAAGCGATATAACTGGAGAGAACGTGTGGCTCACTGAAAACAAGTCTGACTTTAGCAAGGTGCTTACAGAGAATGTTGAGTGCGATTGAGTGTGATTCAATCAGGCCCTCTACAGCAGCAGGGGCATGGCCCTCCTCCTGCCTACACTGTGAGCCGAGTGGCTGGCACACACAGAGGAGACCATTGTCCTGGGTGGTCGATTACTGTGCCATAATCGGATTCTTCAAAAGCAAGACAAGCCAGACTTTGAATGGCTCCCTGTTAATATAATTACCACATAGAAGAGCGATTCAACGCCACAGAAACAAAGAACCCTTGTTAGTAAGACACACAGCAAGATTGGCAGTTTCCAAACTACCTGTACACGCGACCACCATTGAAATGACCATGATCCTTATCGGGTGTAGCAAACACGCACTCAAATGGTCTCCTCTGCAGGTGAATGTTGAGCTCTACAGTTAGACAGCCCAATGGAAATGATAAGTTGGAGGTACCCCAAAACACCTAGCCTAAACGCTGCAAACATAAAACTAGAAACAATCTGCAGAGACAGAATAAGTAAGTTATCTTTCAAATATATATCTATCTATCTATTTATTTATTTATTTATTTTTCTGGCGGATTTTACACTCACCTACATAGAGCAAGCACCTACATTGTGCAACTCATTTCTGGTAATTCAGTTGAGTAATTGTGTTGTAGAGGTTGCAGCTTGCCAGCATTTGTAATGACAGCTGGTATGTTATTTTATCAGGCAATAATAGTCACTATATCAAATCTGTTGTTTGTGGCCATTTCTATGTTATGTGGGGAAGCTAAAGCTGATCATGAGCTCCTTAGCCACTGAAGACATGTTTAATATCATGTGTGACTGCATTAAGAACAGGCATCGTTATATCTGTATACAATATCCCACTTGTTCAGGAAAAAAGTAAAAGGTTAACTTTGGAAGGCTCAGTAAATGGTAGCATGTAGATGCTGATTGAGACAATCAGCCTGCTGTATATTTGAGAAACATTATTTCACAAAAAGTGTTCAGCACCAGGTGGTTCGCACCATTTACCACTCGGCCATTTGGCAGATACTACTATCCAAAGTGATTTAGTATTTTGAAAAGCCTGGGGTTGGGAGTCAGTATCTTGTCGACTGGGAGTCAGATGCAGAGACCACTGGACCTCAGTGTTGAGGGAACCACTGTGGCAGGGATTCTTACCCTTCCTGGATGCTGCCTCCTTCCTCAGCTTCCTCAGCTTCTCCAGGGAGCGAAGGATGTCCTGCATCCTCTTCACGTCCGCCTGCTTCTTCCTCACCTCACACAGAACTGAGTCTGCCGCTAGCTTCAGCTCTTGTTCCTGGTGGAACACAACGGAGAAGCAAACAACTAGATTTGAACTTTGAGCTTGAATTTGCGCCACTCAAGCTGAAAAAAGCGATTTGTACAATGGACAAATTATTTTATTTTAATTATGATTTAAGTGCAGTGAAGAGTAGACAATGACTAAGGCTGTTTGATATGTATGACGACGTAATTTAGCAGATGTTTTTTTTTTTTAACAAAAGTAACCAACAGTGATTCAGAAACATGTCATAAAAGAGCAGGTAGGCATCTTGCTCAACAATGCCTTCAGGTTAGGCAGCAGAAATGGAGGATCACACCCAGAAACTATGGGATAGGAGTCAAAACACCTTATCCACCGACGACACTATATTGTCCACATTCAACTCGGACTCACCTTCTTTTTTTCCTCCACTGCCTGAATCCGTTTCATCCTCCATTTGTCAATGGCTGCCTCCTTTTCTGCAAACCGGTCCTCTGCCAGTTCTTCCCTCCTCTCCAGCTTGCGCCTCTTCAACCGGGCTCGTCTCTTGGCGACGTGTAAAAGTTTGCTTTTCAGTGGCTGTAAATGGTCACTGCTCTTGAGGAATACAAGTTTCTCCTGGAGCTCTTTCTTCATGTCTTGCGCCTGTAGGTAAAGACCGGCCCACCCACTCTGATCCTCCAGGTTTTCTTTCAGCGTGTCGCAGGCGAGGGAGAGCTTTGAGACGAGATGAAAAGCACCGTAGAGCGCATCTCGATATTGCGATGGAGACCCCTTAGAGGCTGTCTGCTCGGCCTCTGGGCTCTCTGGGGCAGGCGTCCTCCTCCTTCTTTGCAAGAACTGACGAAGCCACTGCTCATCTTGTCTACTCTGAATGACACTCTCATCTAGAGGTGCTCTGCCAAGAGGTTGGTCTGTTGCCTTGCCCTGAGCTACAGATAAGGTGGGGTAACTACTAACAGGTGCACTGTGCATTTCGGACAAATCCCTATATTCATGTTGTTGATGTTGATATGTAAAACCCAGTGCAGAATCTCCAAACGTTGAATAAGCATGCTGATTACCTTGCCTGGAGTTTACGTTCGTTGTTGGGGGAAGACCATAGAGTGGAATATTTGAAGGCCCGGGGTTATTGTGTCCACCAACCATTGGAGTAAATGGACCACTGGGTTCTCCAAGGGCTCCCTGGACAGAAGGCGGAAACTGGCCGGGCGGACAGTTGAATGGCGGTGGTGGAACAGAGGGATCGAAGGCAAAGCCCTGATCCCTGTAACCTCCATAGCCCTCCATCCTGGGTGTGGGTGGTGGAGGCACATTGGGTGGGAATCCGTAAGGATAGTTGCCATATCCTGGATGATGAGGCGGTGCTGGTGGACCTGACCAAAAGTGACCCGAATTGGGGTCGTTTGGTGGTGGATCCGGGGACGACCAGGACCAGGGTGGATTTGAATGGTTGCTCGACATGTTAAGAAGCCGGACTACGAGGTGTATGCCTCCTTTGGCAGTCTCCTAACTCCGCTGGTTGAAAACACGTCTTGGTCTAACCATTCTGAACTGTGTGAAGGTTAACAACAGGTGTCTATGTCTCTCTTAACATCCCGTGGGTTATCACTCACACACGTGGAACGTGTAAAGAAGAACAAGCAGAAATACACAGAAAACGGTCATTTACATTCACGTTGAAACTGGACGCCATGTTTGTGTGGCTCTTCTTCGCAGTATTTGTGATTTAAGTTTGAAGGACCGTCTACTGCCACCTCATGTCGAGAGGAGGTATAGGGCCTCCAAGATCCATACATCCAGACCGGCGATTTTTTCTTTAAATCACTGATTATTAAAACCTGTGACCAAAAGCAACAAAGAGGACATTTGTCATGATTATATTTTTCCTTTTTTCATAAAACCAACAGTTCCCCGGAGATGTGCGACATACTACTGGGAAATTGTTTCACTGTATTGTCACTTATAAGACAGCTAAACGATATCAAGCACCTCTTAATCAATAAACAATCAAGATAAAGAGACCAAATAATTACACATATTTTGTAATAATAGCAGTCACGTTATTTTGAATAGAAATATAAGGTGTGCCAACATTCGTTCAAACATGTGTGTAATGCAAACATAATGCAGCTGCATTTACATCACCCACAACACAAATACAAATCAAAATGTACACGCATGCGCAACCCTCCATGTTTCTCTCCCTTGCGGAAGTCAGTGATCTGTCACATGACCGGAGAGGCTGCACAACAAGAGCAATGGTGCACATTCATGGATAAAAGTACGAGAAAACGTCGAATGACATCCAAAACGAAAACGGTATTATTATTCTTCGTTTAACCCACGCCGCAGGGCGTCGTCGTAGCGTTATGAAGTAGAAAACCTCCGGCGTGATTCTCTACGCATACAAGCAGCGAAGTCACGAGTGGTCGAGTCCTACCTCACCACCTAAAACTAAACTAGTTTAGTTACAAACCAACCACACCTATACATTAACTGAATCTGTTACACAACTAACCGCCTAAAACGAGTAGAGCAAGTAGTCGAGAAGTGTATTTAGTCGTAATCAAACTACAATCAAATGCTGTTACGGGTGCATTTAACGATCTCAATAGATTTATTATGGTTAAGTTTGAATGCCAAATATAAAAACAAATGTAACGCAAATGCAGTGAACCAAGCGCCACAGTTGGCACGGCCTGTAACACAAGGACTTCTTACTGATCTGTTGCAGGAATGGAGGAGATTAAAGTGTCTCCCGACTACAACTGGTTCAGAAGTACAGTCCCATTGAAACGAGTAAGTATTCATTGAAACGAGGCCCTCATCTGTCTGGTAAGCAGCGACCATCCGTGATTTGTTAAGCCTCACCACGGGATACATGTCAAGCTCAGTACAGCAGGATCAAACATTGACTCTACATTCAGGTTATACACATGATCCGCAACTATATTTCATATATAGCCTATGTATATATATATATAGTTTGTTGACGTGAAGCACATTAGTGAACCATTATCCCCAATTTAAACAGTGAACGGACGAAAAACTACCCAACCCTTTTCCTACTGTTTTCCTTGAGAACAGTACCTTGCCTCATTGTGGCAGCTTCTTCTGTTCCCTTATCGGCAAGATACTCATTTCGGTTGATTGACCCTTTTTCCACTTCCCTTGTGAATGTAGTTTCTGCTTCTGCATTTTTACTTAACTTGAATGGTATATTAAGCCTCAACACAGGTGGTTGCAACAGATGTCAAAACTCACTCAGTGTCGGCCTCAGTTTTGGCCACTGAAAGATGATGCATCCTCTCATTGTGTGTAAATATATACAGAGGAGGAGATCAAACGAATGCATGTATCACGTTTATTTTTAACATAATTGCTTTTGTCTGTCAGATAATAGTAGACGACGATGACAGCAAGGTGTGGTCGCTGTACGACGCGGGGCCGAAGAGCATCCGGTGTCCCATCATCTTCCTCCCTCCGGTCAGTGGGACAGCGGAGGTGTTCTTCCAGCAGGTCCTGGCTCTGACCGGGTGGGGCTACAGGGTCATCTCGGTGAGTCCGTTCTTTCTGCACTGGCCAGGGTGCAGCATCACCCATCATGCACCACTCCTACCCACGCAGTTTTACGTTCCCGCGCTTTTCTGCAAGACAAATGTCACAAAATATATAACTGCGTGTCATATTAGTTGCAGTATCCGGTATACTGGGATCTCCTGGAGTTCTGCGATGGTTTCCGGAAGCTGCTCGATCACTTGCAGCTGGATAAGGTAAATCTAGTCTGCAACAGAAACCCATCTACATTAACATTTACATTTAGGGCATTTAGCAGACGCTTTTATCCAAAGCGACTTACAAAGAGTACATTTGTCATAAGAAGGTGAAACAGTTAATTGCTGCTACTACAGTAAGAAAGTCACCAGAACAAGCATTTCAAGCATTTCAATTGCTAGGTTAGCCATTGATAGTATACAACATCTCTGACTAAGTGCCAAGTTACAAAGAGCACACAACTGTGCAACTCCATCTAGTGTATGAGGTCGGACTGTTGGTTTCCACGGATACGGCCAATAGTCTTCATTGGGCACTGGGATATTGTTGGATGATCAGCTGTGGGCTAAAGCAAATCATGTTCACTTCAAAGACCCCATCCCCTGTGGCCCGCAGCCATGCATGTGATGTAACATGGTGTGACGGCAAACACAGGAACGTGCTGCAAGCGCGCTCGTGCAATTGTTTACAAAATCAGCCGTCATGTTGTGTCTGGGGACGTTCTTCAGGGGATATTCACAAAGCCGTAGAAAGTTGCGTTGGTCTGCGACATGAATGGGCTTTTAAATAGAAAGTAAATGTTTCCTTTATGCTACAGGTTATTACCAAATATGAAGTGGTTCTTTGTTTGCTTGTGCTCTCCGTTTGCTGAAGGTTCATCTGTGTGGGGCTTCGTTGGGTGGGTTCCTTGCCCAGAAGTTTGCAGAGTGCACCTACAAGTCCCCCAGAGTCCACTCGCTCATACTGTGCAACTCCTTCAGCGACACCTCCATTTTCAACCAGACCTGGGCGGCAAACAGGTCATTTATCTCCACATTTCTTGTCATTCTAGCTCGGTTTCTCCTCTGCTACGTCCGCCAAGGTTTACGATGCTTTGCTCCACAGCTTTTGGTTGATGCCGGCCTTCATGCTGAAGAAGATTGTTTTGGGGAACTTCTCCAAAGGACCTGTCGACTCCAAAATGGCAGATGCAATCGACTTCATGGTTGACAGGGTAAGAAAAAGTGACACTCGTGACATCCTTTCTGTGTTTCTATCAATAGAAATCTTATCGCTTCACAGCATTGAGAAAAAAAAGTGTATGAACACATACATACAACATACTTACATTTGTTTTTTAAAAATGTTTTTGTATTTTTTTTCATAAATCATGCTGCTGATTTTAGACGAGAGATTGTTGTTTCAGGCTATATGACATGTGTTTATTGTAAGCTATAAAGTAAATTAGAAGACCATATCAACAAGCATTAATCTTTGTGTAAAGCTGTGGGTGTTGATCACCACCCTGTTCACATGGATTATATACCTTGTGTTCAGCTGGAGAGCCTGAACCAAAGCGACCTAGCCTCCCGGCTAACGCTCAACTGTCAAAACTCGTACGTGGAACCCCACAAGATAAAGGATGTGGTGGTGACCATCATTGACGTGAGTTTCACAAACCAAGCGTTTCAGCACGCCATTTTGGGTCACCGCACTCCACAATACAGGCACCAACTTCTGTTTTAACGCACAGGTGTTTGATCAGAGTGCACTCTCCCTGGAGGCCAAGGAGGAGATGTATAAACTGTACCCCAACGCCAGGCGGGCCCACCTCAAAACGGGCGGGAACTTCCCTTACCTCTGCCGGAGTGCAGAGGTCAACCTGTACATCCAGGTAAGCGCTCAGTGTCTCAGTGGGACTGTGGGGGTCTTTCTTGTGTGTAGAAAGCGCACTTGTTGTGTAGTGCTACTTGTCATGGGTTATGGAATGAAACGTAGCTATTTACTTTGTCGTCATTTACAACCTGCTAGGCGACTGCATTGCGTGTGGTAGTTATATTCGTGAAATAGACAATTGTACAAAAATATAAAAAATACCATCCATAAATGGAAATGTATATATTAATAGTATTGTTCTGTAAATACAGTGTTACGGCTGTTTAATACAAAAAAAAAGTGTCCCTCTGTGCATTCCATCACATGTTTTCCCTTGTAAAGTTTTCCATTGAGCGTTGCAGATGTTCTCTTCCCACTGTTTCCTCTCCCTCATGCCATGGCCTTCTTGCAGTAATAATTGTGTCTGAAGGGGAAGCTCGCTCTCTTTGGCCAGCCACTGCATGTGTATTCATCTGTTCTTACCGTTGACATATGAGGCGTTCCCGCGAAAGGTTTTGATGACCATGTAGTGGTACGCCTAAAGCCAAAGGTTGGAAACAACTGATTTAGAGGACTGCAGAAGACCTTTCCTGTCAAAGCGACCGGCAGGGACTAGATTTAGGTGTCATTCGGTGCTAGGCATCTTGCTCCGAGACGACATTGGGGTTCCAACCCATTCAGCTGGGGGTCAAAACGCCCTAACTTATAGGCTGCTCTGTCCCCTTCATCCAGTTGTATGATGCTGTTTCCCCTGCAGATACACTTGCGCCAGTTCCACGGGACGAGGTATGCAGCCATTAACCCCTCCATGGTCAGTGCTGAGGAGCTGGAGGTGCAGAAGGCTCACCTGAACGAGGACAGAGACGGGGACGACAGCCAATGAGAGAATACCTTGTTCAGCCTTCACCCACCTGTGTGTGTATGTGTGCGTGTGCGTGTGCGTGTGCGTGCGTGCGTGCGTGCGTGTGCGTGTGTGTGTGTGTGTGTCTGTTGTGTGTGTGTGTGTGTGTTTGGAGAAATCATTGAAAATAAGTGGAAGCTTATGGTTTGATCTGTTGATGACTTCACCCTTCATTCTCCAGCACCTTGTTTTGAACAGACTTCTCTTAGGATCACCCTTGTGGCAGTTTGTCTTTCTCTTGAGGCTCAGTAATCAATATACAGATTGAATTGATTATATTTATACAACAAAAAAACAACAGTATTTTGATAATCGCCTATTGTACATAAAGAGAAAGCTCTGTGGCAGCTTGGTCTCGAGACTGCTGTATGATTCCACGTCATGAATTATTTGCCTTATGTGAAATTATTTTGATGAGTAATATGACCTTGCACTTTTTATTTTTTGGGTTACCACTGCCAACAGTTGACTATGAGAATGTGAGATGTGTGTGCGGGTCAAACGGAAACAAGCATTGGGTTGGTGTTCTGGAGAGCTGAACCACGTTGTTGTCCCTCTGGAGTAAATGTATTGAATAATTGCATTTCCAATGTGTTGTGCAGTCATTTCAGCAAGCATGAGTGACTGAGTTAGTCTTTAAGTTTTCAAATACTGGGACATGCAATCCTGGGGGAATTCATTTTTAAATCTTTTACTTCGGAATATTGCAACCTACTTTTTACTCACGTTATTTTGTAAATAAAATCCTAAATACGGAAAACTAGTCTAATGTAGATATTTTTTTACATGATGGGTCATTAATTTAAGCTTCAAAATCACGAGCAAAGTTATGTGTGAGGATAAACAAAAATAGGAATGGTCAAATACTACTGTTTGAAAATGCCACAGCATCTCATTTTCGTTTTTTTTTCACAGCAGCCTATGTTACGTTAATAACGTTCATTCAGGATTTTACTACACTACAACTCTCCACTCTCAGTAGGAAAGTATCAGCAACAAAAAGTCCCATGATGCACTCTGATGTACAAGCCTATTGACGACCTTGTTCGGAAAACAGTCACTCACTCAACTAGTCTTATTTAGACATCATTTATTGAATTTACTTGATATTGTAGAAAGAAGGTTACACCAATAACACATTAAATATTACAGCATTTATCAGAAACCTTTGTGCCAAGAGGCGCCATATAAGCATTTCATCAGTAGTGACAGCCGCCGTACGGCTGTCTTCATCAGCAAGGCATGAAGACACAGCAGTTTTACCTCCGAGAATATTTCCACGTGAACGTACGTTGCATTGTGAGAAGGAACATCTCAACGTGGGGCTGCAGCACTTTGCTGTTGTTTCCGTCACATGGAGCCGTTGTTACCATCACCCACTGCAGTCAATGTACTGTAGTGACACCAGACACACTCCGTACATGCACATGTGCACTGCATGTGCATGCGTTGGCTGCACCTGAAGGACAATAGGACCGACCGGCAGCAGCTGAGGAGCTCTTCGGGTGCCAACGTGCCCCTTGACCTTCCTGCCGCGCTTCACATCGAGCAACAGACTCTGGGATGGATGGTGTCAGCGTTGGCCTTCTGGCGGATGCTCTCTGTAAGATTAAGGGGGGAGGGGGGGGCAGTGAAATCATGTTTACTTTCGGGCCAATTCTAGTCCATTTTATTAGTCTGGCCCGCAATCACAGTCGCAGTCTGGACGTTGCTTCACAGGCCCGCACAACACCACAAAATGGACAATCATTTAACAAGACAATAAAATAATTCCGCGTTCAAGTCAATTCAAGTGGACCGCATAGCCCTACACTCTTCACAGGCCCACATTACACAGCAATTCCGAACCATTATTTGAAATGATGAAACCGGCAAAAAGGGAATCACTAATGCTTTCACTTGCTTTAAATTTCCCTTTGGATCCTAAAAGCCCAAATGTAGTGCTTCCAAATCAAGGATCATCGCACCCAAAGCTAATGGTGCCCTAAGGAGTCCCAGTGGAGGTGTTCTGAAGGGCTCACCTGCCAGATCGGTGCGTGAGATCTCCACCAGACCCTCATACAGGCCTTTCACTGGGTTGTCTCCGGCCAGCACCACCCCATGCAGCCAGATCAGCAGCATCCGGTGGCCGTGCTCTTTGAAGCTCTTGGAACCTTGAGGTTAGAGGAGAGATAACACGCACACTAAGACACTGAATGAGTGATCGGGGAATGGGGCGGTTTTTGTGAAATGTACTCTCGGAGACAAGAATCTATAAGGCTGTGGTCTTCATGTGGTCTTCACTGTGGTCACCATGAGGCTGTGATCTTCACAAGGCAGTGGACTTCCCGAGGTTGTGGTCTTCACAAGGCTGTAGTCTTCACAAAGCTGGGGTCTTCTTTGTGGCTCATGCAGGATTCGTGTTTTGTTTGCATGTTTGGTGGTCAGTAGCCACTGGTCCACCTGCCGTTACCTCAACCATCTTTAATCTCACCCACCGGGCCCAGACGGACAGCACCTGCTATCCGTCACAAAGGAACGCAAATAAAAGCTTGTTAATAAAGTGCACTCTTTATTTACAAGCTTTTATTTGCGTTCCTTTGTTACGCCATAACAGGTAATTAGTGGGTATGCTAAGTCAATAGTATTGCTGGACTGCAATGTCGGTGCTGTAGTACTAGGCCAGTGTACTAATGCTGACCAAACACAAACCAAACCCAGTCCCACCTGCCTGACCATTGAACCGAATGACAAGTGCCCATTTTCAGAGAACGAGCATTGTTCTTCACATGATATCACAAGGTTCTCTCACGGTTTACACTGAAACTTTAACCCATGCCATGCCAGTCCTCCTCATATTTTATATATATATATTATTATAAAAAATCCTGTACAGTATTATTTTGTATTTATTTTCCTTTCTTGATAACAAATGGTTGCATTTATAGTATGTGCAAAAGCGCCTAGCACTAGAACGCACGCTGATTCTGCTGGTCAGCAGCTAAAGAAGATGAAGGAAGGGTTGGTTCACCTGTCCACTGTTGTTCTATAGCACGCATGTGGTCACTGGTGAAGCCCCAGTGTTGGCCCAGGATCTTCCACTCCCCCCGGCAGAGGTGCTTGGTGGCCAGGCTCCACAGGACGGAGCGCAGGTGTTGGGTCTCCAGCTGGTGGTCCTGCCTGAAGGTCAGGGGTCGACCCAGCCACGGGGGCTGGCCCCTGGACACACTGTCCTGGGAATGCAGGCAGAGTTATGGTTGAAGTAAGTGGAATATATTGTGTATAATACACTGCACGATCCATCTGATAATGCATCAGACAATCAAATTATATACAGGGAATCATCAAAGCAGATTAGAAACCTCTTTAAAACAAAACGTCTTTAAATGTAAAGACATTATAAACTGTATACTCTGTATACTCTCATCCTTCTGTATATATATATATATATATATATATATATATATATATTCTTATTTCTATCCATCTATCTGTGTATTTGTTTTTTACATATTATAACCTTTGAAACATGCAAAACCGCTACGCCAAATGTACCTTTTCCCACTTGTAGAACCGGTCTGCTTTGATGATCATGTCGACGAGGATGACGTGGCTGCCCCGCGCCGCTACCTCCAGACACGTCTTGCCCTGCTGGAGGTTCACCACCAGGGGAAGGTGAGTACGGACCGGCCCCCCCACACGGGGTTCACCACCAGGGGAAGGTGAGTACGGACCGGCCCCCCACACGGGGTTCACCACCAGGGGAAGGTGAGTACGGACCGGCCCCCCACACGGGGCTCACCACCAGGGGAAGGTGAGTACGGACCGGCCCCCCACACGGGGTTCACCACCAGGGGAAGGTGAGTACGGACCGGCCCCCCACACGGGGTTCACCACCAGGGGAAGGTGAGTACGGACCGGCCCCCCACACGGGGTTCACCACCAGGGGAAGGTGAGTACGGACCGGCCCCCCACACGGCCGACTCGGGAGCGGAGGAGCGGAATCCCTCCTCCTGTACGACGTGACGCTACTCGAGTTTGTTAAAATGATCGGCATTTGCATCTAATCGCTCACTGCGTGTCAATAAGGTCTCACCTATGTGAATCTATAGCAGTTCTCAAGAGTAAACTGTTGAAAGACAAGTGGTGAAGCCCAGGTAAGAGCTTGATCCGGGGGGGGGGGCACATTTAGCTCTACCTTGTCTGCCAGGTTGAGTTTGACTCCAATGACCAGCATCATTTCCACCAGGTCCTGGCGGCCGTCCTCAGCGGCGATATGCAAGGCTGTCTGCAGTCTCTGCAGGGACATAGTATAGCCGTTAATCACAGTGGAGGTCTCCACCGTGTCATGACAGTTTTTTGCTCTACTCTTGGATGCCTACAGGTAGGCTGGTAGGCTGTGTGTGGACAATGGATCCAGTGTTCCCTTCGGCTTGTAGTCAAAAACCATGTGCACCACACTACCCGGCACCCCAAACAATACATCACACATTGGTTTAGTGATTGAAATGCTGTAATATATATTCTTCTACCTGACCTGTCCGTATTGACCATTGAATTGCTAATGAAGGGAACGCTTTAAGCACTTGCACACTTCTGATGATACGCTATTATATTTACAGCATAAGCATATAAGAGGACATCTGTTTTTTCAATAAAAATGGTTATCTCTCTCCTCTGTGTTTCACAATCTACTAACTGTCTGTGGTTGCTTGCTTCTTTGCGACATCAATGCCATGTAGAGATTTAATTCCTTATTTTGTCATTGCAACAGTGGTGTAGAAATCTTGAGCATCAAACAGATAATTTCCTGCATGCTGGTGAACGTGTGCCTTTTACTACAGTGATTTTACGGTGGAAATGTCTTTATCTATGTCAAGCAGTACACAAAATTCAGGCGTCAGATGACAATTGTAAATATACTGGAATAGTGCAGTAAAGGCTCACAGGCATTTTGTATTGCTTTCAAATATTTATTCTCCAATGTCTAAAACGTGAAGTGGAAACGTTTAATAACTAAACAATGACCAGAAAACCATTACTACCGATTACATCCCTATGCTCCAATACCTCTGAAACTGTGATTTACTTGTCCTCTGGGAAATTGTGTGTGTGTGTGTGTGTATGTGTGTTACACAATACCCAGTGCTGAGGAAAAAAGACTTGCCCTTGTCGGAGGCATAGTTGCGTCTATGAGGTTTTATTTTTCTAAATAAAAGCTCTCTGTTTCTCTGATGTTTTTATTGGGGGGGGGAGACACAAATGCATGCATTCATGTTCTAAACATTGAGGAGAACTTACCCCCCCCCCCCCCCCCCCCCCCCCCCCCCCCCCCCCCACAAA